>CAJPEV010002121.1:0-50250 GCA_905338385.1 Darwinula stevensoni | reverse complement strand
GTTGGAGGAAACTATGCGCAACTCCGCCAAAAGATGGATCAGGATAGCCTCCAAAAAGTGTAGCATGCTTTTGTCGATAGAAAATTTCTACGAGGAATGAGAGCGAAAAAAACAGAATCCAAAAACGGAAATTTTCTCCGTTATGGCGCCATGGCGTCTCGATAACGAAGGTTACATGCATGTATTTCTTTTTTTACATTTACCGTGATATCTTCCAAGGAGAATGCCCGAATTTGATGTTTCTGCGACCAATGTTTGGGGAGATACAATTTTTCAAAGAGAGGCATGTAAATCGTGACATTTGACCTCAAATCATGGCCCCGGGTGTGACCGCAGAGTCAGCAATTGGCTCCAAGGCCCTTTCTTGAGGTCCCTTACAATAATTATAAAGCAGAATTTCGATCCAGGGGGGTCGATTTTCATCCTCCCATAGTACCTTAAGAGGAGTGCATTTCAATCACATCTTTCAATACAGTCATGATTGGACACAACTTTACGCAGGAGTAAATCCGATCTAAGTTATTCCCTATTCCAAGAGGGGTCTCAAAAGTACGAAGGTCGCTGGGAAAGTAATGCACAATAAATTTTTAATGAAATGTTTGCATTCCAGGCCCGATTTAAGACTTTCTGCGTAAAATATGAACTTTCCTGTAAAAAAAAGAACCAAGTTTTATTAATATTTGCTGGGAGACAGAAGCAGGGGGCACGTTCAAAACGGCTGCCATGGATCAAGTATGTGAGAAGCAGAGAGCAGTAATTGACTTCCTTTGTTGGGAGGGTGTAAAACCTGCAGATATCCACTACTGCCTAAAAGTTTCTTATGGGGATGTCTACATTAATGTCAATATTGACCTGAGTTAAATAGCAACGCTCTGAAAATACTTAATGTACATTGGATTCTGAAATTGTACGGTGTTGTGAATTCCTGACAGTTCATCCTGTTAATGATAATGTACATGAAAACATCGTCTGTGTTCATTCGTTAAATTGACAGAAAAGGAGGAAAAGGAATACGCATGATGGATAATATTAAGATGAAGGTAACAGAAGTCCCGGCTTTCAAAGAACCTTGGAAGCGACCATGTCCTCCACGAGTTCCACCATTCGCTGCTTCACGACAGGGTTGGTCCGAGAGAAGAGACTCTCCCGCATCTCCATCATCGCGTCTGAATCCATATCCGTCTTGGTGAGATCCGGAGCCTCCCCTTTCTCCATCACAATCATGGGAATCATGAAAACAGCCATGAAAAAGCCGAACTCCAGATTCGCCTCCACATCCTCGAAGAGCGACGGGAACGGGTAATCCAGGTCGACTCCCAGAGCATCGCAGTGCCTCAGGAGGCTCCGGTGATAGATCTCGTAGAACTCTGCTTGGTGTAGCTGGGTCGAACGGCTGGTGCTCGTATGAATCGCGTGGAGAAGGTCGAGGGCGGGATTGCCGAGTCTGACCATCTGCAGGTCGAGGATCCGAACCTCCATCGGTTCGTCGTTCTCGTAGCGGAACATCATGTTGTTGCACCAGCAGTCCCCATGAAGGAATGTTAGTCGAGGGCCTTTGGGTCTCATGAGACTCATAAAATGACTCGCATCCTGAGCTTTTTCTTGAATGAAGCGAGACAAACCTTCGGCATTGCTTTCTTGACCTGGAGTCTCCTCCAGAAACTTTTTCAGCGTTTCCATGCTGTTTATCGTGTACTTGTCCATCTCTGGGAATTTTTCGAAAGGGTTCTCTTGCAAAAATTCGTTCGATGCCAAATCCGTCTTCTGGACGAGGAGAAATCCGAACGCGTGAAACTTCCCATATGCCTCCATGAGCAACCGGACCTCGGCCGGATCGAGTCCTTTGATTCGGTCAGGAAGTCTGAAGCCTTCTTCCTTGAGGTCTCGCATGACCACGGCCTCGAATGGACTGACCCCGGCAAAGACGCAGAATGGCACATCCGGGCGGATCTTTGGCTCCTCTTGAAGTTCCAAAATGGCCGGCAGAAGTTTCTGATACGCCAGGATCTCCCGATCGAAGATCTTCAAATCCTTCACGAGCTGGCAGTGCTGCGGTTGTAAGGCACATCCGGGCGGATCTTTGGCTCCTCTTGAAGTTCCAAAATGGCCGGCAGAAGTTTCTGATACGCCAGGATCTCCCGATCGAAGATCTTCAAATCCTTCACGAGCTGGCAGTGCTGCGGTTGTACAGGCAAGAACTTCCCGACGTAAGACGCCTTTCAATAATCACCAGTACTGGGACGGGTACCATCTTCCCGGAAGTACTCGGCTCGGATCCGATAAACGACGGTCGCGTAGTTGTCCCCGGCCTCCGTCGCTCTCTCCACCGAGAAGTCTCGGACTCCTACCCCGCTCTGGCCGATGTCGTTCTCGACCAGGAGTCTCACGAATTCAACGTCGATGTCCCCGATGTCTCCCATCGTTCTGTGTGCAAAAAAAATCGACGGGTTCAGTTGCCGATGATACAATTGCTAACTCCTGCACTTCAGGGGAATTCCAAATCAACTCCCGCAAAGAATTTTTTGCTCATTAAGTTATAATCATGTAAACCCATCAGCAAAATCACCTAAGACTACGAATTCGAGCTAATCAGCTAATTAGCTAATCGTACCCAGGACTCCAAACAGAAGGCCAAGTCGAACCGTGTGTTCGACGAACTTGACCTTGACCTTGACCAGACGCTGCTTGAAGGCATTTGTCACATCAATGGGCGAGCCACGTACCCCTCATATGCTTTAAAGAAACGTTCCTACAAGCGAAGCAAGATGGCTCCAAAGCAGCCACGATTTTAGCGGTTTCGGGTAAGTTTCCTGATATTTTCCGGCAGACAAGGGAGGAGACACGCGAACTCCGCAAAGCATTTGTTTAAAAACTCACATCTCTGGTCTTCTTGCATTTGAAAGATGGAATCAGACCAGAGAGACTCCTGGGAAATTTGGAGGCAGGATCATTCAAGAAGGAGTTCGACTCAAGAAGGAGTTTGACTTTCGGTATTAGGTGAAGCCACAATGGGGTTCTGGACCCGTTTGGGACAATGAGGTGCTCTCGAGGTGCTCTCGAGAGTACTCTCAACGAGGCGAGATTCCCGGAAGGGGGTCGTTCGCGCTCAATTGTGTCAACACTCTCCAGGCCACGGCGAAGCCCCTAAAAGCCTTGTGTGGGTTCCTTGGGCCTTGTGTGGACTTGCATGGGTGTGCTGCCTGGGTGCATCTCGAACGATTTTTTATGAGGTCAGTTTCTGGTTGAGTGGATCGAGTCCGTGTTTTCAAGAATCGCATCAATTCATCATCTATCCATTCATCAGCCCTAAGATGACACAGCGTATTCAACTGATTTATCGAGAAACGAAGGAACATCGCAAGAGATGCACATTCGCCAAGAACTGAAGTGCATTCGCCAAAAGTTAGGCAGCAACTGTCTCTCTCAGTTTCGACTTTAGTCCTTTTTTTTTGGAAGATTTACCTTGCACTCTTTGAACAAACGCATTGGAGTCTATGCCCACGCGCTGAACGGACATGGAAATTAGGAGAATTGAGTACAGGCAAACTCAAGGTGTACCAGCAACAGTACCTTTTTTTTGGAAGATTTACCTTGCACTCTTTGAACAAACGCATTGGAGTCTATGCCCACGCGCTGAACGGACATGGAAATTAGGAGAATTGAGTACAGGCAAACTCAAGGTGTACCAGCAACAGTACCAGCATAACTAGGTACTTGTAGTACCTCATGTCGTGATAATCAGAGAGCTTATTCATGTCTGTTAAAAAGATATTTGCGAATTTTTCTTTTGAAAATCCCCAGAGCCGTTTTAAAAGCCCAGACCCGAAAGTCTAAACATTTCGTAACTGGAAATTCGCCTGCAACGCCAATTAGAGGGTTCACCCTCGTGCGGGAAACCCACTCACGTATATCCAGCGAATCCTCGGAGGGAGGCGGGCGGACGGTTCGAACGGCTGCAGCGTCGCATCTGTTTATGGATGCATCCTCGAGCAACCGAGTCGGCCTTGGACAAGTGGACGGTGATGCGCTCGAGGGATCGGGTGTCGGCGTTCCCACGGGGCGATCTCGAATCCGGCAAAATCGAGTGAGGCAAGGTGGAATTCCCCCCCTGAGAAAATTCATCTTGCACAAGGGGAAATTAGCAAATAGAGGAAAATTGGAAATTTAGCAATTAGAATAAATGGGAAATTCAGCACATGATTTGCCCGACGGAAAAGCGAAATTGTGGACGCATAAAATGCCCATCGAATAAAAAAAAGGTTAATATTTCCTTTAACTAAATTTGTAGATGTTATTCCGGAGTGCGATTAAAATGCGCTTGCTAATTGGACCAACGAAATATCTGAATAATGAATTGAAAATGAATCAAATCTTCAATCGTTTTCAATTCGAACTCCAATCCTCATTTCTCCACGTTTCGTGACGGAAATGAGGGATCGCGGATCTTTTATGGAATTTTCACGGAATTTCCGCAATTATTCAAATGAAATAACTTGCTCATTTTTGCTAAGAGGTCAAAGATTCCACTTTAAAAAAAGCAACAAATTGCAAAGAAATTAATAATAATATCGTCGCAGTGAGGAAAAAGAAGCATGCGACCCCGCAAAGGGGGACTGACCACTCACCTTTATTCATAGCCTCCGCCACTAGATGTCTCTAGTGAGCCCCTGTGCTTGTGGTAGGGGCGCCGCCCCTTTAAGTATGCTACTGATTCTTACGTCTTTCACCTGAAACACAAGTAATTACAACATTCCATATGGCTTGAGTTGGCGGGTGAATCATGACGATGGACGGGATTCTCATGCCGAGAGATTAATCCGCGAGAGCATCTGCGGTCGATTTCAACCTTTCTCGCAGGTTTCGCTCATTCTCTCGCGAAGAACTCAACGAAAGGGCCGAATCGAAGGGATTTAAACTGGTCCAAACCCCTCCGCACAAAAGAGATCTAAGACCAGGCTTCAGCGTCGGACCTGACAGACCACGCACAATCCGCGCGTGTCGGACCGACAAAAAAAAATCCCTTATCTCCCGAAATAAGCCACAGCCGACAACCAACACGGACCCGCCCGACACTTACTGGACGACGTTGACCGACTGGAGGAGCGTGTCGGTTGCTCTCTCTCTCAAACTTTTTAAGCGTGAAATGAAAACAAGTCATGTTTGTTAGGTTGCTAACAAGACATGCGAAACCAAGTTCGATGGAAAAGACGGCATTCGATCGTTCTCGCTGATATCGTGTAGATGCCCGCACTGAAGGAGCTTTAAAAAAAAAATAAAATAAAAAAAAAAAATAAAACTTGTAGATCTGTTCTTTTTATGACTGAGATCCGGAATTTAGCATAGAGAGGGAATGGAAAGAACGTTCCAGTATGAATTAAAGGACTAGAATGGCTCAGGAGCCAACACGGATTCTATAACAATATAAGAACAGAAACACACTCGCACTCGAAGGGACATCGACACCGCCGCATCGACCTCCAACCTCGGGGGCCTCCGAGGCCGATCCGCGCGCCCCAGAAACTTCCTTATAAACAAAATGCGACGATTCTGCCTCTGCCTCCTCTCTTCGACTGAGCTCGCCTTTTCGGGGAAGAAGTTCAGCACGAAGGAACTTTTGGTATTCGTTTTGCTTCGCGCGATCCGTGAATTGGCTTCGTCGTTACGGATTCTCGATCTGATTCAGCTGAAACTGACTTCGTTTCGAAATGATGTCAGATTGGCATGGAGGTAATTAAAGGACCGTCCTGAGGTTCATCGTGAAAACAGCAAGTTAAGCGGAATGGATGTGGTCAGTGCAGAGAGTTGCTTGGAAGAGTTACATTCAAAATAATATATATTATATAATAATATATATAATAATACTAGCGAGTTTGTTTCAACAAAAAACTCGCAATGGTCGCGCCTTATGCGCTCCATTCCCTTTGATAGTGATTAATTCATTTATTCTTCGCGAAACGCCAAACACGCATATAAAAGTACGTCCCCATTCAAATACGTGACTTATGGGGACGAAAGTCTTGATTTTTGTTGAAATCATTGCTTCTATAATTTCTGGCGTGCCGAGCTTGAAATCTTTTCACGTGTCCCATTTTGGAGGGTGGAGAATACATTTTACAATACTTCCCACCTATAATCTACGCTAATGGGGCATATTTCAAAAGTAGGTTTTTCCCATCTAAGATGTATTTCTGGGCGAATTTTAAATTTCTTTCGCTGTTTCGTTGGACCTAAAAAAATTTACATTTTCCGCCTTTGTTTCGTTGGATTAAGAATTTTTTTTTAGGAAAATGGGACTGAAAAAAGTGCCCTGATGGGCTTTAACGATTTTTTTATTATTCTGAAATGTAGACTCAGGAATCTCCATGCCACCCAGTTTCACCCTGATACGATTCCCCTTTTTACTGGCGAAAAAAATGGTTTGGGGGGAAAACGACCCACTCAAATCTGTGCTCTGTGGAGACGCACAGCAAAATTTGAAATTTTCCTTAAATCAACATCACGTCCCTTGTGCGCGCGCCATCTGCTACTTTTCTATTTCTGTCCGATTAATTATGATTTTAAAAATTATTTGCAAACATAATGTCCCCAAAAATATCCCCCCAAAATTCCAATATATGGGAAAATTGACATTTTTCCTGAGCTCAGTGAGTCAACAGTCACGTTCTTGCCAGGTGTCAGCTTTACATGTATCTCCGTTTGATTGCAGCAAAGAAAACTACTTGAAAATATGTTCCGGGAAAAGGTGTGCCCCTATGGCATGTATCATCAAAATAGAACTTTTCCTGAACTCAGCAAGCGACTGATATCAGTCAGCGAACCTCCATAAATATCTATACTAAAAGTATAATTTTTTCTTTACTCAATTATCCATCAGGTTTTTCTTCGGCAAGTTTAAACTTTCAAACGCACTCTGCTTTGCTGGATCGAGAAAATACGCCTTTTGCTTTATATGTGCCCTCAGGCGTTCTAACAGAAAAGTACTTTTTTTTTTACCGAAATCAATCCACAGTGAACTACATGCCCGCAAATTTTCAACCTCATACGTTTGCCCTTTTCGGTGGTGAAAAAACATGCTTGGAAAAGCCGACTCACCCAAAAGCTACGCCCGAAGAGGATGCACCATGAAAGCTGAATACTCCCTCAACTCAATAATATTATGTCACTCATACGCGTGCCAAGTTTCACCTTTCCATTTCTGTCCAATTCGCCTATACAATTTTTTTTAACATTGCCCCTCGGAAAAGTTCCCCAGGGGATGTATTGAGACTTAACATTTTCCTTGAACTCCTTGTCTCAGTAGTCACATTCATGCAAAGTTTTAGCTTTCCATGTTCATCAGTTTAAGTGATGCAAAAAATATTTGAAAACATCTCCACGTGAAATGTTTGCCCTGTGGCATTTACTTCCAAAGTCTGAATTTTCCTGCACGCAGCATCCCAATAGGTAGTTATGTACCAAGTTTTACCTTTCCAGACCAACTCAATACGCCAAGGCAAAAAAAATAGGAAACGTCGGCCCCTTAAAACATGCCCACACATGGCATGGATCTTTAATTTTTAATTTTTCCTGAACTCATTGTCTCGGTAGGCATGTCCATGCCACGTTTCAGCTTTCCATGTCTCTCCATTTTACTGAAGCAAAAAAAATTTAATGGAGGGTGAAGGAGTAACGCGACTTGTAACGCATAAAAGGTCGAAAGAAGGCAAAGGAACGGCCGGAAATTGAACCCGGGCTAGCAGATTGCCGGTCACGTGTGCTACCAATACACCATCGAACCCAAGACATCCTGTCATGCCTCTCGATGCCATCCTAATCCGTTACAACATTAAAAACTTCTCCACCCAAAATGTGCAGCCCCAGGGCATGTACCTCCAAAATTGGATTTTTTCTGAACTCTGCATCCCAAAAGGTTGATGCCAAAAAATTAGTTGAAAACAGCTCCCTTTGAAATTTGTGCTCCCAGGGCATTTTCTTCTAAAGTCTGAAGTTTTCTGCATCATCCCCAGGTAGTTATGTACCAAGTTTCATCTTTTCACACTAGCTCAATACGCCATGGCAAAAAAATAATTGAAAACAAAAATATGCGCCCAGGGGGTGTATCTAAAATTTTTCATTTTTCCTGAACTCATCGTCTCGGTAGGCACGTCCATGCCAGGTTTCAGCTTTCCATGTCTCTCCGTTTTGCTGTCTGGCAGAAAAAGCCAAAAGAAAACTAAGGTATGGTCGGGAATTGAACCCGAACCTTCCGATTACCAGTTAGACATAATACTACTACACCACCAAAACCAGCAGGTCAAGTGATTCTCTGAATGCCATCCTCATGTCACAAAATATATTTAAGGAAAACGTTTCCCCCCAAAATTTGTACCCCCAGGGCATGTACCTCCGAAGTCGGATTTTTCCTGAACTCTGCATCCCAAAAGGTACATGTGTACCATGTTTCAGATTTCTAACTCTTCTGGAACATGGTTAGAATTAGCGTCAGTCAGTTCGCAGAATATCGGCCAGGAACTATAATCGGTATGTCGATCGACGAGTACGCCCAAAGCATGAAGTCGTCCATAGGCCCTCATCAGCAGTCGGATTTCATTTGGCTGGAGACCTTGATACTTATCGGTTCAAAATCCCCACGGAAATGAGAATTTCGCTCATCTTTCATCTTCAGAACCACCAATAAAAAAATATTTAGTGAGAATAAGAACCGAAAAAAAGTGAATAAGAAATGGTAACGTTTCGTAAAGGGCACCAATTAATCTTTCTTCTGCATTAATCAGGTAGCATTTCCCAATGAGGAATACGTTATATTAACCCAAGGGGGGGGGGGGGTGTGATATTCCCAATTCGCAAGGTTCCCATAGAAAAAAAGATAAAATAAAATTTTGGCACAGCAGGCCGAAGACAGGGTGGAAAGAGAGAACGGAAGAAAGCCGGGATTTCAACCTGGACCTCCTAATAACTGGTGAGGTGTGCTACCCGTACGCCACCGAACTCGGTACATTCTATTCTCTCTCTCTCTACAGGGCCTTCAGCACACTTAGAAGCGAGGAAGGAGAGGGAGGAAGGAGGGAGAGGAAGGAGGGAGAGGGCGAAAGACTGCTCGAGGAGGGTGCCGCTGTCCCCACCTATCCCTTCCGTGGAATACGCTATTGACATGTTTTCCACCTCTCACCCCTACTAGGAGAAGAGGGGCGAGACGCTCAGGTGTCATCTATTATAGATCTAAAACATGCGTTCTATATGATGATTTAAAAAATGAGCTGAATGGGCTTGAGCGCAGATGCACTATCTTCAATCTCCACGTGAGGGATTCCAAGGTCGTCTCGTGCTCGTCAGTGCTCTCGCTAGCATATACGTAGTAGAACGCCAATCTCGTTCCGTCCTTGCTCGGTGTGCCTGCGTCGCTCCAGGGCTTCCGTCTGCGTGTAAGTGTGCTCACTGCTATGAGAGCTGCTTTCTCCACTTGAAAGGATCGTCGAATTTTTATTGAAAATCATTTATCTGCCATTCCCATAAGTATGAAGGGAAAATGGATGATATTGGGATCGGTCTGTCGCGGTTTTCTACCTGTTCAGTCAGCTGTATCGATAGCAACGGGAAAACTCGGCGTATTTGCAGTTTTCCGTTCAGGTGGAGGGGGGGGAGGGGGGTGACTGCTTGTGGCTGCGTAGAATGGGTTGCCGGGCGTACGCGCGAAATGTCGAAACTGGCACATGACTTATTATATTTTTCGTGCAAGGTTTTAGACCATGACAATCAATATGAGACCACTCTCACCATCACACAATTTCTCCTTCATGGTTAGGTGATTCGGAAAACTGCGTATTACATATGTGGGTTTTACAAAAACTGTGAGATGGCATTTCGAAGTTTGACGATACTTTAAGAAAGGGAACTGCCTAATCCATCCTTTCCAGCATGGGAAATGTTGCCGAGCAGTCCAGTGCGTCCAAGGAAATCATCGTGCGACTGCACAACAGGGGAATGTCGTACTCCGACATTGCAACTGCTGTTGGGACCTCGAAGTCGACCTTGATCTCGAGCTCGACCTTGACCTCGAAGTCGACCTTGACCTCGAAGTCGACCTTCACGTCGAAGAACTATCGGACTCGAGGCAGCAATGGCAGTCCATCCGTCGACCACGTGTGACGACGGGCAGAGTGGATGAAGTCATCCGACGCATGTCGGTCTCCGACCCTCGTCTCACCGAGGTCGACATTTGTAAGGACCTGGCCTCCAGCTTCGGCGTCCGTGTGAGCCACTCAACCGTGAAAAGACGTCTCCCTGCTGCCGGGCTCCATGGAAGACGTCCCGCCAAGAAGCCGCTGATTTCTGCCAAGAACCGAGCTGCTCGTTTGAGGCTCGCTCGCGAGAATCTGAACCGGTCAGCAGCCGACTGGTCTAAAATGCTATTCGGCGACGAATCAAAGTTTTCCCTGTTTGGTTCGGACGGAATAGCATACATAAGACGTCCAGTGGGGAAACAGCTTAAGTCTAGCTTGAATATCTCGAAAAAAAATTTGTGGATGCAGAGGTTTCCTGATCCTGGTGCAATTCAGCCACTTAATTCAAATCTTCGGTGGAGTAAATCAAACTCTTCTGTGATGATGCTTGCCGCATATCATCCCTCACGTGTTTGCTTCCTGTTTCAAAACTTTTTTTTAAGGTTTCATAGGCCTGCCGAGAATTTACCAAAAAAAATTTGATTCGAATTAGGGCGGAAATGTTTATTGCGTGCCATTCTGCCTCCGCTAATTTGCATCACTGAATTGCCCAAGAGAAAAAAGTTCAGGGTTAAACCGATAGGCAAATTCTGACGTCATCATTCCTCTCGAAAAAATGGATGCTGAGAAGCTCCCAAACTGGAGCTCAATAACTATTTCTCTTTCTGATAGGGAAAAGTAAAAAAGGTCTGGTATTCTCTGGAATGACAGACTCTTTGAAGAAAAGAAGAATCAGGAGAAGGGAGAAATTCTCCATCCATTCATGAAAAAGGAAAAAAAAAGAGGAAATATTAAAAGGAGGAAATTATCGGAAGGGTGCGTAAGAATCATATCTTGCTTGGATTGCTTGGTACCAGCCCCGTCAACATGGATTCATTCTAAGGTGTAAAATGTACCTTGATCGCAAAATCGTAAGTGACCTGAAGTGAAATGAAAAGACTCAAAGTCACCCGGACGTGNCATGAAGTCGTCCATAGGCCCTCATCAGCAGTCGGATTTCATTTGGCTGGAGACCTTGATACTTATCGGTCAATCGGAACCCCTTTCGACGCAAATCTTCCATGATGACAGCTGCAATAGGTGTGGATTCCTCGTTAGCATAAATGCAACGTGGCACATCGGGCATGATCTTTTTTTCCTTCTGCAAATTTATCATGGTTGGGATGAGTTCATTGTAGACCAAAACTTCTCTTTTGAGAAAGCCTATTTGCTCCATAGTCTCCCTGTGTTTTGGCTGGACAGGGAGAAACTTCCCGATGAACACAGCATCGCGGTTCTTCCTCGACCCATCGCAGCCACTGATGTAGCTGGCCTTGATGCGATAAATGATGGTGGCGAAGTTGTCACCCGCTTCTGTTGCTCGTTCTACATGGAAGTCCTTCATTTCCATTTCTTCTTCTCCCGTGTCTTTCTCGATTAATGTATTGAGGAACTCTTGTGTGATGTCGTCCACGTCGTGATGGATTTCATCCATTGCGGCAACTAAGGTAAAAACAAATACTCCCTGTCCCATTTCGAAAGACAGTACGGCATGAAGTTACATTTCAAGCACTGTGCTCGAAACAAAATCAAAAAGCTAATGCTTTTTGATTTTGTTTGACTTGCCTAAATTTTTTAGTGTTCTCAAGTACCCCAATATGGCGATTATGATATGCAAATTGAGTTTGACAGTAATACTGTATATTGATGTTAGGCTAATGTCACTTGCTTTAGTCTTGGTCTTGGCTGAAAGACCCATATTGTGAGAGACGTACATATTGCGCATGAGGTGTATGTTGATAATATAATTATGATTTTTTGCGGGTTCCCACCCTTTATCTGATGTGTTTGTTTTTTATGTTTCTTATAATATTAATGAACTGATGTGATATCTTCATTCCACCAGAGAATATATCTAGGTTATTAAGAATAAATTGCCTGTTATTCATCGTGGATCAGTGAAATCTAGTTGGACTTAATGCTCATAGCAAAATATAGATCAGGGTGTGCAACCTTTTTGGGAAAGGGCCGCAAGGAAATGTCTGACTGTTCAAGGGGGCCATAGTATGCAAAAGAAAAGACTTCCTTTTTTTTGAAGGTATAGAGCCTCAGCGCGACTTTAGTCGCACTGTTTGACCGATGGCACCTATTTCCTCCCCCATCCTGGGAAATTCCACAGCTCAATAATAGTCTTTGTGTGACGCGAGGACTTGAAACGGGGAGAAGACATAAGAGGACGTAAGAAAGCCATGGACGGCCGGGAATAGAACCCGGGCCTCCTGATTGCCGGTCGTGTGTGTTACCATTGCATCGCCACCGAACGAGGGACAATCGGTCGAGTCTTTTAATGCCATCCTTATCGCATTTTCATTGAAAACTTCCTCGTGACGTTTCCGGAAGCGACAATGTGAGGGATGAATAAGGGAAGGAAGTGAAAGGACTCAGCTTATTTCTATAGTAGCTACCGAAGGAATGATGAAAGTCGTGATGGGCCTTGGGTCGCAAAGAACTTTAATCCCCTGTTATCCCATTACCCATTGTCGGGCCGCTAAAAACAGGTCCACCGGCCACATGCTGCCTGCGAGACGCGGGTTTCACACTCCTGAAAGAGATGTTAGTGGAGGATGTGCAATGGCTGAAAATGGGTGTACGCTCCCATGGAGGCACTTGCGTATCTGTAGCTGTTCATCCCGTACTTCAGACATTCGCATAACGCTCAAAAGGTTGTGATGCCTCTCTTTAATGTCGGATTGGTGCTTGTGATCACAGTCTGGGGATGCATTAGTCCTTTCACGCCGAGGGGTGTGTGCAACCCGTAAAAGAAACTGTCAATTTGAAATGAGGATGGCCAAGAGGGTACTGTACAACACTGTCCACTGCGCAACACAACTATCCACTGTACTGTACAACAAGATGAGCATTCTCACCCTATTTTCATGTTGATCATGCTCACCCCGCGGTGGCTGTCCAGAAGTAAAGCATGCACAGCCTCATGGGTGTGGGATCTCTCCTTTATTATTTGTTGTGGAAAATGCAACTCCTCCTCATAGCTATTTGCGTTCACCTCGTCCATTTCACTAGCAGCAACTTGCTTTGATTTCGTGATGTATCTCGGTGACAGTTGCTTAATCACCGTTCACGCTAATCTGGCTTTCCCCTTTCGAAATCAAGTTAGTTTCAGACTCATTAGATTAAGGGCATTCCACAATAAAGGGCATTCACGAGTCAAAATGCTCGAGGGTGTGAAAGCGCGTGGAACCTATCAGTTGTCATATTCGCGAATCTCTGAAAGAACTCGAATCCAATGATGCCTCTTACTGAATCACTTTGCTGCTTCCGAAACTCGATCCCTGAAGTTAATATAAATTTGGCTCCTGTGAATCCAAAAATATGTCTAAGAAGGCGATATTCGTTAAAGGCTTACTGTGAATCTCTTAAATTGCTGAGAGCAAAACTCACATGGAGAGCGAATCCTCGGAGCGAAGTAGGGCGGCAGGCCAACGGACGCAATGAGGGTCGTGTCGCAATTGTTTATGGAAGCATCCTCTAATACGCGAGTCGGCCTGGGGCGGTGTCTGCTGTAGCAGATACGAGATAACGCGTCAGAGGTAGTGTCCCCTCAAGTGTTTACGTGTTTGTGTTCCACCATCGTACGGGTTTAAAAGTCTTTTTTAACTCCCAAGCTGTAAGGTTCATAGCATTCGCTTGGGAACAAGATTAATTTCAAATAAATTTTCGATGACCTAAAGGAATTCAGCAACGTTCTATCCAATCGATTTTAACACTAAATCCCTTATCTCCCCAAATCATGAAAAGGAATCGGATTTACAGGTTCTTCTTTTCCCTTTTCACTTCTTCATGCTCTTTTAGAGCGAGCATCTATATAAATGAGAAGAATCGAATTCATTCATCTATTCAACGCAGTTTATCAGTCTTGTCTGGAGTGAAGTGGCCGAGAATCTCGTCCTCATGTCGTACCTGTACATACCCGGTCAGGAGTCAGGAGTCAGGAGAGTTAGTGATATCAAGAGGCGATTTTTCCCGATGAACACAGCATCGCGGTTCTTCCTCGACCCATCGCAGCCACTGATGTAGCTGGCCTTGATGCGATAAATGATGGTGGCGAAGTTGTCACCCGCTTCTGTTGCTCGTTCTACATGGAAGTCTTTGATTTCGATTTCTTCTTCTCCCGTGTCTTTCTCGATTAATGTCTTGAGGAACTCTTGTGTGATGTCGTCCACGTCGTGATGGATTTCATCCATTCCGGTAATTAAGGTAAAAACAAATACTCCCTGTCCCATTTCGAAAGACAGTACGGCATGAAGTTACATTTCAAGCACTGTGCTCGAAACAAAATCAAAAAGCATTAACTTGCGTAAATTTTTTAGTGTTCTCAAGTACCCCAATATGGCGATTATGATATGGAAATTGAGTTTGACAGTAATACTGTATATTGATGTTAGGCTAATGTCAATTGCTTTAGTCTTGGTCTTGGCTGAAAGACCCATATTGTGAGAGACGTATATATTGCGCACATGGTGTATGTTGATCATATAAGCCATGGACGGCCGGGAATAGAACCCGGGCCTCCTGATTGCCGGTCGTGTGTGTTACCATTGCATCGCCACCGAACGAGGGACAATCGGTCGAGCCTTTTAATGCCATCCTTATCGCCTCTTCATTGAAAACTTCCTCGGGACGTTTCCGGAAGCGACAATGTGAGGGATGAATAAGGGAAGGAAGTGAAAAGACTCAGCTTATTTCTATAATAGCTACCAAAGGAATGATGAAAGTCGTGATGGGCCTTGGGTCGCAAAGAACTTTATATCCCCTGTTATCCCATTGCCCATTACCGGGCCGCTTAAAATAGGCCCACCTGCCACACGAGACACGGGTTTCACACTCCTGAAAGAGATGTTAGTGGAGGATGTGCAATGGTTGCAAATGGGTGTACGTTCCCATGGAGGCACTTGCTTACCTGTAGTTGTTAATCCCGTACTTCAGACATTCGCACAGCGCTCAAAAGGTTGTGATGCCTCTCTTTAATGTCGGATTGGTGCTTGTGATCACCGTCTGGGTATGCATTAGTCCTTTCACGCCGAGGCATGAGTGCAACCCGTAAAAGAAACTGATGTCAATTTAAAATGAGGATGGCCAAGAGGGTACTGTACAACACTGTCCACTGCACAACACAACTATCCACTGTACTGTACAACAAGATGAGCATTCTCACCCTATTTTCATGTTGATCATGCTCACCCCGCGGTGGCTGTCCTGAAAGAAAGCAAGCACACCCTTATGGATGTGGGATCTCTCCTTTATTATTTGTTGTGGAAAATGCAACTCCTCCTCATAGCTATTTGCGTTCACCACGTCCATTTCACTAACAGTAACTTGCTTCGATTTCGTGATGTATCTCGGTGACTGTCGCTTAATCACCGTTCACACTAATCTGGGGCTTTCCCCTTTCGAAATCAAGTTAGTTTCAGACTCATTAGATTAAGGGCATTCCACAATAAGGTCCATTCACGAGTCAAGATACTCGAGGGTGTGAAAGCGCGTGGAACCTATCAGTTGTCATTCGCGAATATCTCAAAGAACTCGAATTCAATGATGCCTCTTACTGAATCTCTTTGTTGCTTCCGAAACTCGATGCCTGAAGTTAATATCAATTAGGCTCCTGTGAATCCAAAAATATGTCTAAGAAGGCGATAGTCGTTAAAGGCTTACTGTAAATCTCTTTAATTGCTGAGAGCAAAACTCACTTGGAGAGCGAATCCTCGGAGTGAAGTAGGACGGCAGGCCAACGGACTCAACGAGGGTCGTGTCGCAATTGTTTATGGAAGCATCCTCTAATACGCGAGTCGGCCTGGGGGGGTGTCTGCTGCAGCAGATACGAGATAACGCGTCAGAGGTAGTGTCCACTCAAGTGTTTACGTGTTTGTGTTCCACCATCGTACGGATTTAAAAGTCCTTTATGACTCCCAAGCTGTCCAGTTCATAGCATTCGCTTGGGAACAAGATTCATTTAAAATATATTTTCGATGACCAAAAGGAATTCAGCAACGTTCTTTCCATTCGAATTTAACACTAAATCCCTTATCTCCCCAAATCATGAAAAGGAATCGGATTTACAGGTTCTTCTTTTCCCTTTTCACTTCTTCATGCTCTTTTAGAGCGAACATCTATATAAATGAGAAGAATGGAATTCATTCATCCATTCAACGTAGTTTATCAGTCTTGTCTGGAGTGAAGTGGCCGAGATTCTCGTCCTCATCTCGTACCTGTACATACCCGGTATCACCCAAAAAGTCCCGAACTTTACACGCCTGCAGAAGGTGTACCTTAAGAGTTATCGATAGGACATTTACAGGCTTTTACATGCAATGTTTGCAGGTAACGTAAGAAAATGTCATTGAAATTGGTTTTAAATTACATGTGTGATAATTTTTCTCCCGCGCGATGTCGAAAAATCGTGTGCGCCATCATGTGCTTGCGTGAAACGTCAACGCCTACCAAGTGTGGGGTCAATGATGCGAGAGTTTCCCGTGCCACACATGGTCTAACAACCGAACGGTCACAGAAACGCCGCAGCTGCCACACATACGCCGATCTATGGTATTGTCCTTAGGCAGTCGTTTGCGGTCGGTCGAGCATAGAATAAATTCGATACCAAATACGGTACATTTGTTTATTATCAAGGTTAGCATTTTAATATAATTAAATCCCATTCTTAAAAATTCATTCGACCATCATTTTCGTAGGAGGGATGTCCTTAAGGCGACACGATTCCATAGAAAGTCCGACGTCAAAGAACTCCAAGTTGAACCATGTGCTCGACGACTTCGACGAGGCGTTGTTTGATGGCCGGAGTCCCCCCAGAGAAGAGCTGCTGTTCCCGAAGCCTCATCATTTCGTCGGTATTCATGTCTGTCATCGTGAAATCGGGGACCTCGGTCTTTTCGGCCAGGATAATCGGGATAATGAACATAGCCATGATAAAGCCGTATTCTTCGTGCGCCTCCATGTCCTTCTGGAAATCTTGAAAGGAATAGTCGAGGACCAATCCGAGACTCCTTGCAGTAGCGACGAGAGTGTCATGGTAGAGCTGGAGGAAGGCCGGTGTCTGTTCCCGAACCTCCCTAGACGTGCTGGTATAGAATGCATACAAGAGGTCGCGGCAAGGGTTGCCATAGGCGACGATCTGGAGGTCAAGGATCTTAATCTCCACTGGTTCTCCCGTATCGGTGTCGTAGCGGAACATCATGTTGTTGCACCAGCAATCCCCATGGAGGAAGGTCTGCAATCGGCCTCTTGGCTTTGTGAGTTCCAAGAATCGCTCTTTCCCACCGTCGACTTTCACGACGTAGTCCTTCACTCTTCGTGCGTTTTTCTTTTGCCCGGGAATATCCTCCAGGACTTTCCAGACGGAATCGAGACTGTTCCGTACAAATACCCCCAAATCAGGGAGATTATTGAATGGG
Organism: Darwinula stevensoni; assembly: GCA_905338385.1. NCBI lineage: Eukaryota > Metazoa > Arthropoda > Ostracoda > Podocopida > Darwinulidae > Darwinula > Darwinula stevensoni. Next base: position 32,567 of record CAJPEV010002121.1, on the reverse strand, counting down.
TTTTCGCAGAATATCGGCCAGGAACTATAATCGGTATGTCTGTCGACGAGTACGCCCAAAGCATGAAATCGTCCATAGGCCCTCATCAGCAGTCGGATTTCATTTGGCTGGAGACCTTGGTACTTATCGGCCAATCGGAACCCCTTTGTACACAAGTCTTCCATGATGACAGCTGCGATCGGTGTGGATTCCTCGTTCGCATAAATGCAACGTGGCACATCAGGCATGATCATTTTTTCCTTCTGCAAATTGACCATGGTTGGAATGAGGTCATTGTAGACCAAAACTTCTCTTTTGAAAAAGCCTATTTGCTCTATAGTCTCCCTGTGTTTTGGCTGGACGGGGAGAAACTTCCCAATGTACACAGTATCGCGGTTCTTCCGTGACCCATCGCAGCCGCTGATGTAGCAGGCCTTGATGCGATAAACGATGGTGGCGAAATTGTCACCCGCTTCTGTTGCTCGTTCTACATGGAAGTCCTTCATTTCGATTTCTTCTTCTCCTGTGTCCTTCTCGATTAATGTCTTGAGGAACTCTTGTGTGATATCGTCCACGTTGTGATGGATTTCATCCATTCCAGCAACTAAGTTAAAAACAAATACTCCCTGTCCCATTTCGAAAGACTGTACGGCATGGAGTTACATTGCAGGCATTGTGCTCGAAACAAAATTAAAAAGCATTTACTTGCGTATTTTTTCAAGCGTTCCCAAGTACCCCAATATGGCGACCATGATATGCAAATTGACTTAGACACTAATATAATGATGGTAGTAAAGTGTCAATTGTTTTAATCTTGGTCTTGGCTGAAATACTCATATTGTGAGTGACGTACGGATTGCGCACGAGGTGCATGTTGATTATATTGATATAATTATGAACTTGGGCAGGTTCTCACCCTTTATCTGATATGTTTGTTTTTTAGTTTCCTATTAGATTAATGAGCTGATATATCTTCGTTCCATCAGGGAATAAATCCAGATAATTAAGAATACTTTGCCTCAAATTCCACATGGATGAGGGAAATTTGCTTGGACTTAATGCACCTAGCAAAATATAGATCAGGGCTGTGCAACCTTTTTTTTTTGCATCGAGCCACAAGGAAATGTCTGTCTCCTCAAGCGGGCCAATGTATGGAAAAGAAGAGACTCCTCTCTTTTTGAAGGCATTGGGCCTCGAAGATACTTTAGTCGCACTGTTTGACCATGACCCTCATCTCGTCCCCATTCCCAGGAAATGCCTCAGGTCAATAATCGCCTTTGCGTGACATGAAGACTTGAACGGGGGAAACGACGCGAGAGGGCGGCCGGGAATAGATCCGGGTCTCCTGATTGCCGGTCATGTGCATTAGCCATTGTACCATTACCGAATCCGGGACAATCGGTAGAGCCTTTCAATGCCATCCTTATCGCATTTTCATTGAAAACCTCATTCCTCGGGACGTTTCCGGAAGCGCCAGCTTGAGGGATAATTAGAAGGAAGTGAAAGGACTCAGCTTGTTTCTATGATTGCTACCAATGGAATGATGAAAGTCGTGATGGGCCTTGGGTCGCAGAGAACTTTAATTCTTTAACCATTGCCCATTACCGGGCCGCTTAAAAAAAGTCCACCTGCGGGTTTCACACTCCTGAAACAGTTGTTAGTGGAGGATGTGTAATGGTTGAAAATGGGTGTACGTGACCATGGAGGCACTTGCTCATCTGTTCATCTCGTACTTCAAGCACTCGCATAGCAAGGTTGATGCTGCCTCTCTTTATTGTCAGATGGGTGCTTGTGGTCACCGTCTGGGGGTGCATCAGTCCTTTCACGCCGAGGGGTGCGTGCAACCCATAAAAGAAACTGATGTCAATTTAAAAGAGGATGGCAAAAGAGGGTGGTTGCATGGCCAACCCGAGAGTTGATCACACAACCATCCATTGTAATGTACAACAAGATGAGCATTCTCACTCTATTTTCATGTTGATCATGCTTACCCCGCGGTGGCTGTCCAGAAGCAAAGCATGCACACCATTAAGGGTGTGAGATCTCTCCTTTATTATTTGCTGTGGAAAATGCAACTCCTCATAGCTATTTGCGTTCACCACGTCCCTTTCACTAACAGTAACTTGCTTTGATTTCGTGATGTTCCTCGGTGACAGTTACTTAATCACCGTTCACGCTAATCTGGCGTTCCCCTTTCGAAATCAAGTTAGTTTCTGACCCATTAGATTGAGGGCGTTCCACAATGAAGTGCATTCACGAGTCAAGATACTCGAGGGTGTGAAAGCGCGTGGAACCGTTCAGTTGTCATATTCGCGAATCTCAAAGAACTCGAATCCGATGTTGCCTCTTACTGAATATCTTCGCTGTTTCCTAAACTCGATGCCTGAAGTTAATATAAATTTGGCTCCTGTGAATCCAAAAATACGTCTAAGAAGGCGAGAGTCGTTAAAAGCTTATCTGATAAAAATCTCTTAAATTGCTGAGAGCATACTCACATGGAGAGCGAATCCTCGGAGAGAAGCAGGGCGGCAGGCCAACGGACGCAACGAAGATCGTGTCGCAATTGTTTATGGGAGCATCCTCGAGCACGCGAGTCGGCCTTGGGGTCGCTGCTGCAGCAGATAAGAGATAGCGCGTCGGAGTTAGTGTTCTCTTAAGTGTTTACGCGTTTGTGTTCCACCTTCGTACGGATTTAAAAGTCCCTTTTGTCTCCCAAGCTGTCCAGTTCATAACATTCGCTTGGGAATAAGATTCATTTAAAATAAATCTTCGACGACCTGAAAGAATTCAGTAACGTTCTTCCATTCGATTTAAACACTAAATCCCTTACCTCCCAAATCATAAAAATGGATCGGATTTACATGTTCTTCTTTTCCCTTTTCACTTTTTCATGCTTGTTTAGAGCGAGCATCTATTAATATATAAATGAGAAGAATCGAATTCATTCATCCATTCAACGTAGTTTATCGGTTTTGTCTGGAGTGAAGTGGCCGAGAATCTCGTCCTCATCTCGTACCTGTATATACCGGATAGCCCAAAAAAGTCCCGAACTTTACACGCCTGTAGATGGTGTACCGTAAGAGTTATCGATAGGAAATTTACAGGCTTTTACATGCAATGTTTGCAGGTAACGTAACAAAAATGCATTTGAAATTGGTCGTAAATTACATCAGTAATAATTTTTCTCCCGCGCGATGTCAAAAGATCGTGTGCGCAAAGACACGCGCCTGACCTCAATAAAAGAAATGATTGATGGGTCCTCCATGGATTATTTTCCTTGGATCGCCCGCCGAGGCACCGAGCCGGCAAGAGCACCGACTTGCATGGAAGGAGCTCTTGCTCGGGTTCAGAGGAATGAATTTCGCTGAAAATTTATTGAAACCATCTACACACGATGAAAATTTCAAGACGATGCTTAGCATAGTGTCCCTTCTGCAGACGCATGAAGTTCAGGACTTTTTTTTGGGCCACCCGGTATATACGACATCAGAGGCAGACACAAACATTTTTCATAGGTGGGGGGGGGGTTCCCAAAATTCCTACCTACCGACCTACCTACCTACCCTAGGAGGCGGCAAAGCAGGAGGGTCGGCGCCCGAGCGTGTCCTCCACTCCAACAGCAGGGGCTCTTGTTTCTTCATTCTCAATGTCTAACTTCTTTACAATAAATGCTGATAGAAACGCTTCGGTGCAACGGATTTGGGTGAAATTTGAGGTATAAGTTGGAAACATACACATATATGCAATGTGAAAGTTTCGCGAAAATAACTTCATTGGGAGGGAAGATATGTAGGTTGGAATTCGTTGGTCTCTTTCTTGTCATACCCCGTATAATGTCTAAATGCATAATTATCTGCAGATGTATGTAGGACCGAATTTTGGCTGGTGAACTCCTCCAAGGTTCTTATAGCGATTTTTATTTTATCAACGATGGCTCAGTCGTTTTCTAATTATGTGTGGATGTGCAGACTCATTTTCGATTTTTCTCTGACCTGACCATTAGAATTAGAATTAGAATTCATTTTTATACTGCAAAAATGTTGACATTTGATCCTGCTGTGATCAATCTAGGTTGAGAGTGCACTGGCGCCATCTCTGTGCATCAGATAACTGCTTCTAGACCACCATATCAGTTATGATACCAGTTTTCGACACACGACTTCGCATCGAAGTTCACTTTTGTTCTCAGTTGTACTGAGGAGTGTTCGTCGTTCTCATCACCAGCGGGTATATTATGACATAGGTTATCGGCATTAGCGCACATTTCATTTAGGATTTTTGCTGAATTTTTTCACATTTTGATTTTGTTCATGTGGATAACCACATGAACAAATAAGAGAGAAAGGAAGAGAATTTAAACAAATGTGACCTGGCCGGCAGAATGTGATGCTTAGCCTAAATCTATTTCAAGGATCCATTGTAGGCCTGGGTGCCACAGATGTTCAACCCCAACAACAATGTGTCAACATTGACGAAAGGTTGAAATGTTGAGACATGGTTGAAGCGAAGACAAGGTTGATTCTTTCTGTGGCGAAAAGCGTAGTTTGATAAGAAAAAAACTCAAACGACCTGAAGTGAACCAAAACAATACGAAGTGACCCTGATGTCATATCGGTTCAGTATTTAAAAGCTTATTCATCCGAGAGATCTCCAAGTTTACTGAAGTAAGAAATTAATCAAATTGACCAGTGACGCGATTAAAAATGAATGAAAACTAATGAAACAAAAACCTAAGTTATATTTCGAGCAATACTTTGATGAGCAATTGCAACAGATAGCATGTCTCTTTTGTAAATGTTTTCCGGGTGTCTTCCGAATTTTTTACTCTTTCAAATATTGGTCTGGCTACTTAGTGACTGAGACAGTCCTTTGCAGTAGGTCGAGCAAAGAATAAATTCTTCAATATCAAACACTGTAAACATATTTGTTACCATAGTAAGCAATTTGGCGACACGATTCCATAGCAAGTCCGACGTCAAAGAACTTCAAGTTGAACCATGTGCTCGACGACTTCGACGAGGCGTTGCTTGATGGTCGCAGTCCCCTCAGAGAAGAGCTGCTGTTCCCGAAGCCTCATCATTTTGTCGGGATTCAAGTCCGTCGTAACGTACTCGGGGACCTCGGGCTTTTCAGCCAGAATAATTGGGATGATGAACATAGCCATAAAGAATCCGAATTCTTCGTGCGCCTCCATGTCCTTCTGGAAATCTTGGAAAGAATAGTCGAGGACCAATCCAAGACTCTGTGCAGTATCGAGGAGAGTGTCGTGATATAGCTTGAGGAAATCGGGTGTCTGCTCCCGAACTTCCCTAGACGTGCTACAATAAAGAGCAAACATGAGGTCGCGACATGGATTGCCATAGGCGACGATCTGGAGATCAAGGATCTTCATCTCCACTGGTTCTCCCGTATCGGTGTCGTAGCGGAACATCATGTTGTTGCACCAGCAATCCCCATGGAGGAAGGTCTGCAATCCGCCTCCCTGATTTGAGAGTTGCAAGAAACGCTCTTTCCCACCGTCGACTTTCACGACGTAGTCCTTCACTCTTCGTGCGTTCTCCTTCTGCCCGGGCATATCCTCCAGGAGTCTCCAGACGGAATCGAGACTGTTCCGCACCATTTCTCTCAATTGGGGGTGTTTTTCGTATGCGTAAAAGCGGAAAATCGGCCAGGAACTGTAATCGGTATGTCGGTCGACTAGTACACCCAAAGCATGAAGTCGTCCATAGGCCCTCATCAGTAGTCGGATTTCATTTGGCTGGAGACCTTGGTACTTATTGGCCAATCGGAACCCCTTTGGTCGCAAGTCTTCCATGATGACAGCTGCGATCGGTGTGGATTCCTCGTTCGCATAAATGCAACGTGGCACATCAGGCATGATAATTTTTTCCTTCTGCAAATTTATCATGGTTGGAATGAGATCATTGTAGACCAAAACCTCTCTTTTGAAAAATCCTATTTGTTCTATGGATTCCCTGCGCTTTGGCTGGACGGGGAGAAACTTCCCGATGAACACAGCACCGCGGTTCTTCCGTGACCCATGGCAGCCGCTGATGTAGCTGGCCTTGATGCGATAAACGATGGTGGCGAAGTTGTCACCCGCTTCTGTTGCTCGTTCTACATGGAAGTCCTTCATTTCGATTTCTTCTTCTCCTGTGTCCTTCTCGATTAATGTCTTGAGGAACTCTTGTCTGATTTCGTCCACGTCGTGATGGATTTCATCCATTGCGGCAACTAAGGTAAAAACAAATACTCCCTGTCCCATTTCGAAAGACTCTACGGCATGGAGGTATTTTACAAGCACTGTGCTCGTAGCAAAATAAAAAAAGCATTACATTTTTTTTTTTAGTTTTCCGAAGAAAACCTTGCCTTGATCTTGCCTGAAAGACCCATTTCGTCACTGACGGATTGATGGGCGGGGCTCGCTAATGACATTTTCATGTGCTTGTTAGGATTCTCGGGCTTTATCTTATTTGTTTATTTCTTAGTTTCCTGTAAGATTGCTGAGCTGATATGATACTTTCATTCCATCAGAGAATAAATCCAGCGAGTCAAGAATAAGTTGACTCTAATTCCACACGGACGAGAATAATCTAATTGAACTTCATCTTATACATATGTCTTATACATACATATATCTTATACATCTCATACATACATATGTACTTTAATTCGAAGAGCCCGAAAGTTGTTCTGGCAGCTGTCACCCCAACGCGCGAGGCCTACGAGACTATGTCCTTTTAGGCCATGGGCAAGACCATCTGGCTCGAAGGGCCAGGTCCATTGGGCTATGCCAGTCTGAGCCATGGGCTGTGACTCATCTCGTTTCCATATAGTTCATAATAAGCTGTGTCAATCAAAGGGTGATACTAACCGAATGCGTGTCACGTTCCATGCAATAGCTTTTTGTTTACGTTTTATGTAAGGGCCGATTAATTTGAGTTCTCACGATTGATGAAGTCAAAAATAATCACATAAGTTCTTTGCTTCGTGTGTCGCGCAAACGGCCGTACAATCAACATGGTGGTGATTTTTGCGAGGTGAAGTTGAACTCGAAGAAAAAATGGCGAAGGAGGTCCCACAGGATGGCGATGAGGCAGTCGCTGTAGATAAAAAACGATTGGTGCCGGCGCGGAAACGACGTTTGCCGCTGCAGTTACGGTGCGAAGTGCCTAAAACGGTGCCTAAATGGTGCCTAAATGGGTGCTAGCCATAATGGCCAGAATGGGTGATGTACGTAAGGTGCTTAGGGCCGCTCAGACCGCTGTACAGCAAGAGGCAGCGAAAGCTGGACTTAGGAATAGGAGATCCTTGGAGCCTGCTGAGCAACTTGAAGCAGGGAACGGAGCATTCAGGTGTCGAAAGCCGGGGGGGTCAGGAATCGAAACCGGACCTCCTGCTTGCCGGTCAGGTGTGATACCCATTACACCATGGAACTCGGGACATTTGGTCATGCCTTATTCCTGTCATCTCAATAATTACGGTCGTTTGTCACATGGAGCACTGTCAGGCTGTAAATTTTGCTGTAGGGAGGGGGCATTTGCTTCATATTGCTGCCAAAACGGAAAAGTGCTCCTGCTGCAGCTCACACTTTTTCAGAGCCTCAGGATGGTGTTGCTCACTGGTGTCGGCGAGGCATTTTCAGCAATTATTCGCAAGTATCGTGTCGCACATGCGCTAACTTCCTTCTGTGCTGAAGTCGAACGAGTTCTTGGAAATTGCCTGTTCCAGAAACAGTGGTATCTGCGCCATAAGCTAATGCTAATACCCCATGAGCTAATCAGTGATGCAAGAGTACTGAATTTGCTGGGAGAACGAAATCGGGAAAGTCGTCTCGAGTCTCATGAAAACCTACTAAACCTATGCGTTCACGATGGCGATTGTGGCAATCGGCTCGAACATCACGATGAATGTGTTTAGGAACAAAATCTCCCATTTTACTGTAATCTGTATGTAGTCTGTACTGTAATCTAATAAAGCGGTTCAGTTCCGAATGAGCAATGCGATGAGCAGAGGATGTCAAGGAGACGTATGAACACAGGATGTCAAGGAGACGTTATTCTCACAATAGAATATTCAAATTTCTGCCTATTAGACGGCCAGCATAGTGCATATATAAAATATTGATCAGGGGCGTGCAACTTTTTTGGCAGTGTGTCCGCAGGGAAATGTCTGACTCGTCAAGCGGGCCATAGAATAAAAAAGAAACGACTCCCTTCTCATAAAGCGAAAGGCATAAGGTCTCTCTGATCGTCCGATAACCCTTACCTACTCCCTCATCTCTAGGAAATGCCAAAACTAAAAAATATCCTCGTTGGAAACCTTGGGACATTTGCGGAAGCGCCAGCGCGAGGAACGATTAGGATATCAAGTGAAAGGACTCCGCTTATTTTTTGTTTCCCTTGGATGATGAAAGTTCTGATGGGCCGCGAAGAACTTTACTCTGTTTTTCCTCTCATCCCATCGCCTATTACCTAGAAGCAGATCCACCTGTCCACCTGGTCACCTGGCCACCTGTCAGGAATGTTTGAAACGTGGGTGCATGCTTCCCTCGCTTCATGCTTTTTTTTCATGGATTCGCACTTCCACGTTTTTTTTCTTTACTGCCAAAGATTCAATAAATTGAAACCGTGTATCTGCTAACCACACCCAGTGCTTTCCGAATTTTTGGCAGAAAAAAATGTGGATTCGCGAATCCGTGTAAAACTAAACCGCTTAAAGCGAGGGAACCCTGTACGTGCAAATGTAGGCCCATGCTTACCAATACCTGTTCATCTCCAACTCGAGGCACTCGCATAACACTCTTAAGATCGTGTTGGTTCTCTTTAATGTCAGATGGGTGCTTGTGATCACCGGCTTGGGATGCATTAGTCTTTTCACGCCGAGGGGCGTGTGCTACCCATAAAAGAAACTGATGTCATTTTAAAAAGAGGATGAAGCATTTGCACCTGAGCAGTTGGTCATGCAACCACCTGGACAACAAGGTGAGCATTCTCGCCCCAGTTTCGTAGTGTTTATGTTCACTTCGAGGCGGCTGTCCAGTGGCAAGGCATGCACACCCTTATAGGGGTGGGAACTCTCCTTTATTATTTGCAGTGTAGAATGTAGCTACTTCTTATAATATATAATATATACTTCTTATAATATATGATGGTATGAAAGCGCTTGTGACCGTTCAATTGTCATATTTGCGAATCGCTCAAAGAACTCGAATCCGAAGTTGCCTCGTACTGAATTTATTTACTGTTTCCCAAACTCGATGCTTGGAACTTATACCAATTTGGCTCCTGCGAATCCAAAGTTATGTCTAAAAAGGCGAGAGTCGTTAAAGGTTTACTGTAAATCTCGTAGAGTGTTGAGGGCATACTCACGCGGAGAGCGAATCCTCGGAGGGAAGCAAGAGAGGCAGTCGAGCCGAGTGAGGAGAATAGTGCTTGTTTATGGGAGCATCCTCCAGCACTCGAGTCGGCCTTGGGGTTACCACTTGAGCAGATTTACAGGGTGGCGCAAAAGTTCCCATCATTTTTTTTATTACATTTTTTTTTGTGATTGACGTGTTTTAAAGTTTTTTTCTCATCTTTCAGATGCACTTTACATTTCTTCATATGTTTTGATCTTATTAATTTTGTAGACATGAATCCATTTCGACCCGAATTGTCCGTGTGTTTGAAGAAGAAAAGCGAATTGCTTAAATCGGCCGCGTGCTCAATTTGTCAGGAATGACAAATTGTGCAAGCGACTCCGACGTCATCAAAGGTCACCAAGAGATTGGGAGCAAGCATGACCGTGTTCCCAGCAGTCGTCCAAGGATTTCAAACGAAATCTGGACTCGTCAACCGAAGAAAGACGAAGGAACGAATCCAAAGGAATCCTGGGTGGTCGACAAGGAAACTCGCCACGGCTGTCAAAATTTCCCGAAAGATCAGTTCAGCGAATGATCAAAAAGGATCTCCAACTCAAGGCCTACAAGCTATAAGATAATCTACAAGATAATCTACAAGCTGTACAATGAAAGCAACTCGACTGAAGAGATGCAAAACTTAGAAAAAAAATTTCACCGCTGGACGACACAAATTAAGCGTGTTTTCGGACGAGAAACTCTTCACGATCGAGCAGGCATACGACCACACAACCGACAGGATTTGGGCAACCGAAGCTCCTCTTCGAGCAAGGATTGTCGGCAAATTCCACTCGTTTTCGTTGAAATTCACGAGGTCTTGGTAAGAATAGTCGAGGACCATGCCTTTTTTCTCTATGCAGTACCGAAAAGAGCGTTGTTGCTCTGAGAGTTGCTCTCCCTGGTGCAATAGGTCGCGGCATGGATTGCCATAGGCGACGATCTGGAGATCAAGGATCTTAATCTCCACCGGTTCTCCCGTATCGGTGTACGTATCGAATCGTATCTGATAAACGATTGTGGCAAAGTTGTCACTGGCTTCTGCAGCTCGTCCTACTTGGAAGTCCTTCAACTCAATCTCGTCTTCTCCTGTCTGTTTTAATTCGCTTCTTGACGAACTCCTGTGTTATATCGTCCTGTGTTATATTCCCCGTCCCATTTCAAAGGACTGGAATGCGATTAAGTGCATAGCAAGAACTGTGCTCGAAGTGCCGTAAAAATGCATTAAATTGATTTTATTTTTAATAAAGCGATTCAGATTTGCAAATCTAGTTTGCGAGAAATTTATTGGTGATACATGACCGTAATTTGCATTTACTCCTTGACAGCGGAATTATTACCAATTGCCTGCCAGGTTTCAGCATTTATTTAAAAAAAAAAAACTTACTTCACAGAAAGCAATGACCAAAGCAATGACCAAAACTTACTTCACACCAAGCTTGAGTAAATGGCTCGAACCAGCATTACAGTGAGGTGGTCAATTCCCTAATGGACTCATGACCCAATTTTCACCGAAGCAGTAGAATTCCGCGCCTGGTGGCGATACCACGAGACGGCCTCGAAGATTAATGCCAATGGGGAATTTTTGTCTCAGAACGAATGGCTCATAACGTCCGAGAGAAAGAGAAAGCGCAGGATGCCCTGGTGACGATGACATCATCATGTATCTCGTGCGGTTTCTCAGACGTCACATTTTTTATGTTAGCCTTTCTTTTTTGCACTATTGAAGAGTTTTTCTGACAACATCCATGCCTAGAACATATCCACCTGTACAATAGCAGGTTGGGGGGGGGGGGGGGGGGGGGGGGAAGTGGGTTGTGTGGGGGGGGGGGGGGGGGGGGGGGGGGGGGGGGGGGGGGCAGAGGGAATTGCATTTAGACCGGAGTTTAGGTGAGCTTGAAGTGGCTGAAGTCCTCCTCCCCTTGTTACGCTACTGATCAATGGATCGCCTTGAAGATCTAATTGTATTGGTTTCAGGCCGAAAATTGTCTAGTACAGTCGGCCTTGACCCTTTCACCGGTAAGTTTCGCAGACTCCTGTTATACGGGAGTCCGTAAAACTGACGGGCATGATGGTCAAAGGGTTAAACAATCGTATGAGTGCATGTTGTATACATTTAGTATGGGAATTATATGTATGATGTGTATGATGTGTATGATGTGTATGATGTGTATGATGTGTATGATGTGTATGATGTGTATGATGTGTATGAAGTATGATGTGTTCTCAGTGAGATGATGAAGAGGGATTGCGTTTCCTATGAAGGGTGAGAATGTTTCCCCCAAGGGAATACCATGGAATATCAGGGGCGAGAATGGAGGATGACCTTGAATAAGTCTGAGGAAAAGCATATAAGGTAATTTGGGGGAATTTCGCCCTACAAAATGAAACCTGGTCATCACGGCCCATCAAGGTTGAATTTGACTTAGAGGGAACGGTTTCTGCTTCCATGCCGCCATAAGGAAATGAATCGCATGCAAGTGAATTGAAGGCATCGTTGCATCCCGAATTCCCGCGAGAACTGGATCGATGAACAGGTCTAAACATTTCGAAAATTGCATGTACTCTCCGATAGAACTAATTATTCACTAATTATTCAGTCTAACAGGGGATTCCCATCAGAGAAACAGGTGTTGCCTTGAAAAGAGGGTGAGACATGGCAAGAGGTCGCCATGCAACCGCCGAGGGTTCTGGACATGAGCATGCTCGGCATGCTCTGGAACTGAGCATGCTCGGCATGCTCGCTCCAAGGAGAAGAAGCATGCTCACCATTAAGTGTGCGGGATCTCGCCTTTATTTCCTGTTCGGGCGAGAAAAACGTTCCTCGACTTCATGTCGGATCCTGCTCCTTCTTGATCCAGAACATATTTTGAATGTAACTCATCCAAACAAAACGACTTGCTGTTTTTACGATGAACAGTCCTTTAATTACCTCCATGCCAATCTGACATCCTCATTTCAAAATGAAGTCAGTTTCAGCTGAATCAGATCGAGAATCCGTTACGACGAAGCACATTCACGGATCGCGCGAAGCAAAACGAATCCGAAAATTTGCCTCGTGCTGAACTTCTTCCCCGAAAAGGCTCAGTCGAAGATCTACAGAGAGAGGAGGAGGGAGGACCGTCGCATTTTATAAGGAGGTTTCTGGGGCGCGCGGATCGGCCTTGGAGGCCCCCCGAGGTTGGAGGGTCATGCGGCGGTGTCGATGTCCCTTCGAGTGCTTCTGCGTTTGTGTTCCCATATTGTTTATAGGATCCGTGTTGACTCCTGAGTTATTCTAGTCCTTTCATTCATGCTGGAACGTTCTTTCCATTCCCTCTCGATACTAAATTCCGGATCTCAGTCATAAAATGAAGAACAGATCGACAAGTTTTCTTTTTTTTATTGTTTTTTTTTTTAAAGCTCCTTCAGTGCGGGCATCTACACTATATCAGTGAAAACGATCGAATGCCGTCTTTTCCATTGAACTTGGTTTCCATTGAACTCGGTTTCGCATGTTTCGTTAGCAACCGAACAACATGCCAGAAATCAACCAGCCCATTTCCCACAAACACGACTCGTCTCGTCGCCGCCCGGACAGGGCCGAGCGGTTTTTTTTTTGTTGGGGAGATTGAGAATTTTTCCGAGTTCGGATCTGCCGATCTTTCGAAGATTTCAACTCAGATTGCGTCGAGCTGATCAGGCCTGTGGGGAAACAGCTGAAGCCAACATGGAAAAAGTTCCATAAAGTCGGAGAAGCTTAATCCTGAACGCAGAATTTCCTGACTTCGATGCGTCTCAGGCCTTTTATTCCTTTTTTTCTGGGGATCGAGTCGAAGCCGTTGGCCGCGAATTTCATTCCACACTTTTTCTACGTTCAGGGAACTTCCGAGAACCGTCACATCTGACAACCGTCACATCTGACAACCGTCACATTTGACAACCGTCACATTTGACATGATGATGGCAAATCTGCAATCACTGACGCATCTGACGCAAATGACATCATTTCGCCGGCAACAATCGGACACGGAAAAATTCCCACGGAAAGGCAGCATCAAGAAAATTTCAAAAATTTTTTTAATGCAAGAAAATGAATACACATGACATAATTAAAGTCACGACTCAATTGGCAACAGGCTACCATTTTCTGCTCGGATCAGCTGGCCGGCGTGCCAAACCGACAACTGACCGAGTCAGGAATGATTCCGACATAAAAAACCGAGCGCGAATTACCATGGTAAGCGTTTCACCCATGATGAATTCCCATTCGTAAAAACTCAACTTCTCCCCAATAATTATTTTTGTCGGCCGTTGGCAAAGCGAGGGGGTTGTTGCAGGCATCGGATGACGGTGGATTTTATTTCCTAGATTTTTGGGGATTCGGTCGAAGCGGTCTGCGGTCATGTGGGTCGCGAATCTCATTCTGCGTGGGTTCGTTCCTCTTTCGGCCGTTTTTCAGTTGGTCGTGGCGACCCAATTGGGTCGTGGAGACCCAATTGGCAGCATTTGAAGTGAAAATGGCGGGCCATATTGCCGAGGCCATTTGGAATTACTGGCATGCCTATGCCTTAGAAAGAAATTCAACTTTTCCATCATCCCGTGAAACCGATATCAGAACTGTGACGTCACGGTTCCGTTCGAGAACTAACATTGATCACGGAGAAGTTCGGAAACGTTTTTTTTTAATATTGACTTCATCGGTATCAGATAAGTAGTAGGTTAATCCATTCATAGAGAGGGAGCAACAAAGGGGAACTTAAAAAAAGAAAACTTTTATACATGGAAAAGACAGTATTTTTGACATAATTAAAATGAGGATTCATCGGTCAACAGCGTGGGGATTTCGACCTAGAAAACCAATCAAAGATCGTTTCCACTCGCTCGATTATGATAAAGTCCCATTCGCAAAAACTGATTGGATTATCGATTCGGAAGAAAGGTCATAATTTAATCGAATGTGGAGATCAAAGCACTCCAAGTTTCACCATGCGTTCGACGACTTCGACGAGGCGTCGCTTGATGGCAGGAGTCCCCCCAGAGAAGAGCTGCTGTTCCCGGAGTCTCATCATTTCGTCGGTGGTCAGGTCCGTCTTCGTGTAGTCGGGGACGTCGTTCTTTTCGGCGAGAATGATCGGGATGGCGAACATGGCCATGAGGAAGCCGAATTCTTCGTGCGCCTCCATGTCCTTCTGGAAATCTTGGTAGGAGTAGTCGAGGGTCAGTCCGAGACTCTGTGCGGTAGCAACGAGAGTGTCGTGGTAGAGCTGGAGGAAGGCGGGTGTCTGTTCCCGAGTCTCCTTAAACGTGCTGGTATAGAAAGCGTGCAAGAGGTCGCGGCATGGGTTGCCGTAGGCGACGGCCTGGAGGTCTAGGATCTTCATCTCCACTGCTTCACCCGTATCGGTGTCGTAACGGAACATCATGTTGTTGCTCCAGCAATCACCATGGAGGAAGGTCTGCAATCCGCCTCTCTGCTTTGTGAGTTCCAAGAATCGCTCTTTCCCACCGTCGACTTTCACGACGTAGTCCTTCACTCTTCGTGCGTTTTCCTTCTGCCCGGGAATATCCTCCAGGACTTTCCAGACGGAATCGAGACTGTTCCGTACAAATACCCCCAAATCAGGGAGATTTTTGAATGGGGTTTCGCAGAATATCGGCCAGGAACTATAATCGGTATGTCTGTCGAGGAGTACGCCCAAAGCATGAAATCGTCCATAGGCCCTCATCAGCAGTCGGATTTCATTTGGCTGGAGACCTTGGTACTTATCGGCCAATCGGAACCCCTTTGTACATAAGTCTTCCATGATGACAGCTACGATAGGTGTGGATTCCTCGTTCGCATAAATGCAACTGGGCACGTCAGGCATGAGAACGCTCTCGCAGCTCAGCTTTTCCTTCTGCAAATTGATCATTGCGGGGATGAGGTCATTGTAGACGACAACTTCCCTTTTGAAGATGTCTAGTTGCTGCATCATCTCCCTATGCTGTGGCTGGACGGGGAGAAATTTCCCAATGTACACCGCTTCTTGGTTCTTCCGTGCCCCGTTGCAGGCGCAGGTGTAGTCGGCCTTGATCCGATAAACGACAGTGGCGTAGTTGTCACCAGCTTCTGTGGCTCGGCCCACATGGAAGTCCTTGACCTCGATCTCGTCTTCTCCTGTGTCCTTTTTGATTAAGGTCTTGACGAACTCTCGTGTGATGTCGTCCACGTCTTGGTGAATTTCTTCCATTCCAGCAACTGCTGTAAAAAATAAAAATAATAAATCTCTCCATCGCGTTCCGGATGACAAGATGCTGCCGAAGTGTATCTCAAGCAGAAGACTCAAAGTGACTTCAAAAGTCATTCGATCGTAAATTTTCAGTTTTTCTAAATGCACCAATTAGGAGATTAAGATATGCAAATCGAGTTTGAGAGGAATTTACACATGATACGTGGCCGGAACTTCATTTAATTTCAGTTGTATACTGAAGAATGGTACTGGGAACGTCGAGGTACGAGATGTTACCGCCGGAAGTCATTTTTCAGCGGTTGTCGTCGCGAACGAGAAGGAAATTTTAGGCGAATTGATGAATATTATCTTAATCTTAATTTTGAAATGAAACTCTCTTTCAATCAGCATCCATTTTATGTTTGCAAAACCCCTTTTCGGACTCGAGGTAGCTCCTGCTCAATCCGGTACAAAACGTGTCAAAATGATGCATTTTCGTCGGTTAAATATTCCGAACGTAACCCTTCCAATGATATAGTGATATTATTATGATATTGTTTTGCTGTGAATTTCTTTGGTATTCCCTAAACTCGATGTCATTAGTTTCTCCGAATAAATATTTATTTAATTTCTTTGTTTCCTTCTGGACATTTCCCATGGCTCCTGGAAATTCAAGAATGAGGAAAAGTACGTCACACCCTTGTTCATCCGGATTAGCTTTACTGGTAATAACATTTAAACTTAAATCAAGAACACAAGTATACATTTAAATTATCAGTCATTGAAAATGCGACGATTGGTTATATGTACAGGCCCGTCGTCGAAGTGCAAGAGACTGCGTTGTCCAATTTCAGAGAAAGCACTAAATAAATAGCATTGGGAAAAATTAAACAGCATTTTCGTTAATTAATAGATTAAGAAAATTTTTTTGCGCAAGCCTACAGTCCTTGAGACCAATATCACCTTCATATGACTCTCCTAATAGATAATTCAATTAAATTCTCATTATAATGCAAATGCGAGTATTATTAACGATTCTCAGCTTCTTTCCAGGCCCGTTTAAAAACCCACTCAACCGGAAAGCGAATCCTCGAAGAGAGGCAGTAAGGCACGGAAGGAACAGGAGGAGCGCCGCACTCTGTTTATGAGAGAACTCGAACTGCACGAGTCAGCCTTGGGGAGGGGGGGGGGGGGGGAGGCAGGAGATAGTGCGGGGGGGGGCGAGGATGCGTGCGTTCCCACGTTATCAGGGGGTTTAAAAGTCCGATCGTACTCTTAAGTGGTTTTCTTTTTTCTCGTCGTCTTTTCCTCCTCGTCAGTCTCTCGAAGGAGTTTCGAAGGACACGAAGGAATTAGGAAACGTTCTTCCGAGTCCGAGTCTTGGAAATTCATGAATACTGAGCGGGTTTTAAAATTATAAAAACTTTTTTTTTTTATTGGTGAACATTTTTATGCTTCTTTATTTTAAATGTATGTATTGACGAGAAGAATCGAATGGTGCTTTTCCATTGAAAAAATGTATTTTGTATTTTATTAATACCAGTATGTCAAATATCGCTGTTCATTAACAGCTTTTTTTTTCTCGCAAAAATGTCTTGTTTTCATTTCACGCTTAAAAAGTTTGAGAGAGAGAGCAACCTGCACGCTCCTCCAGTCGGTCGACACGCTCCTCCAGTCGGTCGACACGCTCCTCCAGTCGGTCGACACGCTCCTCCAGTCGGTCAACGTTGTCCAGCCAGTGTCGTGCGGGTCCGTGTTGGTTGTCGGCTGTGGAGATAAGGGATTTTTTTTTTCGTCCGTCCGACACGCGCGGATTGTGCGGAGTCTGTCGGGTCCGTGGCTGAAGCCTGCTCCTGCAAAAGTTTTTATATACACATACAGCGCTACGGGCTTATGTAGCTTGTTACGGGGCTCGGGTGGAAATGAGATCACAAGGGGAAGCTCGCAGACGACAAAACAAGTGTTTATTTCTCACTCATGTACAATATGGGCTCATGAGTGTGATCCGGCGAGGAGGCAGCCCCGATGCACAGGGGTCTCGAGGTCCCGAGAGGAGGCAGATGGCGGGTCGAATGCTGCTATTAGCTCGCGCCCTTTAAATGCCCGCACTTTTTGGGTGTCCTTGCTGGGGCCGGCTGGGGAACGGTCGGGATGTGACCGTTCGAAATGAGCTGTGGGTCTTCCGGGGGTCGGGTTGGGAGGCGTGCATTATTTTACCTTTTTGCGACTTGAGGTTCTGAATAGAACTCTGTTGTCTTCACTTCGGGACAAACACTTTTAATTTAATTCACTATACTTCCCGTATTAACAAGCGCAGGGGCTCACTAGAGACATCTAGTGGCGGAGGCTATGAATAAAGGTGAGTGGTCAGTCTCCCTTAGCGGGGTCGCATGCTTCTATTCCCTCACTGCGACAATATATTTTTTTAAATTACTTTCTTTGCAATTTGTTGCTTTTTAATTGGAATCTTTGACCTCTTAGCAAAAATGTGCAAGTTATTTTATTTGAATAATTGTTGAAATTCCGTGGAAAATCCGGTGGAACCAACTCAACTGCACCTATTCAGTGCTGCTGCTTATCAATTGGTCGTTAATCGGTCGTCAATCAAGGTCGGGCTGAATGTTAGTTATGTGGGCAAGTTCAGGCAAGTTTCCATGATTTTCTTTCTTTCTAGGCATTCCCCAATGTTTTGGATCGGCTAAATACGACCCGATTCAAGCAGTGCCAAAATATCCAATAAGTGTGCAAATTCTCGCGGTCTCTTTGCTTTCACATTTTCCTTTTTTTCATCTTTTTTTTGTCGAAAATCTTTTTGTTGAAAATTTGATTAATTTTCAATTCATTATTGAGTTCGTCCAATTAGCAAGCGCATTTTAATCGCACTCCGGAATAACATCTACAAATTTAGTTAAAGGAAATATTTACCATTTTTTGTTCTTTAATTCGATGGGCATTTTGTGTGTCCACATTTTCACTTTTCCGTCGGGAAAATAATTTGCTGAATTTCCCATTTTTCCTAATTGCTAATTTTCCAATTTTACTCTATTTGCTAATTTCCCCTTGTGCAAGTTGAATTTTCTCAGGGGGGAAATTCCACCTTGCCTCACTCGATCTTGCCGGATTCGAGATCGCCGCGTGGGAACGACGACACCCGATCCCCCTCGAGCGCATCACCATCCACTTGTCCAAGGCCGACTCGGGTGCCCGAGGACGCATCCGTAAACAGATGCGACGCTGCAGCCGTTCGATCCCGTCCGCCCGCCTCCGCCCGCCTCCCTCCGAGGATTCGCTGGATATACGTGAGTGCGTTTTCCGCACGAGGGTGAACCCTCTAATTGGCGTTGCAGGTGAATTTCCAGTTACGAAATGTTTAGACTTTGGGGGCTGGGCTTTTGAAACGGCTCTGGGGATTTTCAAAAGAAAAATTCGCAAATATCTTTTTAACAGACATGAATAAGCTCTCTGATTTTCACGACACGAGGTACTACAAGTACCTAGTTATGCTGGTACTGTTGCTGGTACACCCTGAGCTTGCCTGTACTCAATTCTCCTAATGGCCATGTCCGTTCGGCGCGTGGGCATAGACTCCAATGCGTTTGTTCAAAGAGTGCAAGGTAAATCTTCCAAAAGAAAGGACAAAAGTCAAAACTGAGAGAGACAGCTGCTGCCTAACTTTTAGCGAATGTGCATCTCTTGCGATGTTCCTTCGTTTCTCGATAAATCAGTTAAATACGTTGTGCCATCTTAGGGCTGATAAATGGATAGGTGATGAATTGATAGATGATGCATTGATAGCTGATGCATTGATAGATGATGAATTGATGCGATTCTTGAAAACACGGACTCGATCCAGAAACTGACCTCATAAAAAATTCTTCGACATGCACCTAGGCAGCACACCCATGTTAGTCCACACAAGGCCGACGGAGCCCACACAAGGCCCACGGAGCCCACACAAGGCTTTTAGGGGCTTCGCCGTGGCCTGGAGAGTGTTGTCGCAATTGAGCGCGAACGACCCCCTTCCCGGAATCTCGCCTCGTTGAGAGCACTCTCGTTGAGAGCACCTCGAGAGCACCTCATTGTCCCAAACGGGTCCAGAACCCATTGTGGCTTCACCTAATACCGAAAGCCAAACTCACCCTATCGAGTGGAACCCCTTCTTGAATGACCCTGCCTCAAAATTTCCCAGGAATCTCTCTGGTCTGATTCCATCTTTCTAATGTAAGAAGACTAGAGATGTGAGTTTTTAAACAAATGTTTCTCGGAGTTCGCGTGTCTCCCCCCCTCGCCTGCCGGAAAAGAACAGGAAACTTACCCGAAACCGCTGAAATCGTGGCTGCTTTGGCGCCATCTTGCTTCGCTTTTTGGAACGTTTCCTTGAAGCATCTGAGGGGTACATGGCTCGCCCATTGATGTGACTAATGCCTTCAAGCAGCGTTTGGTCGAGGTCAAGGTCAAGTTCGTCGAACACACGGTTCGACTTGGCCTTCTGTTTGGAGTCCTTGGTACGATTAGCTAATTAGCTGATTACCTCGAATTCGTAGTCTTAGGTGATTTTGCTGATGGGTTTACATGATTATAACTTAATGAGCAAAAAATGCTTTGCGGGAGTTGATTTGGAATTCCCCTGAAGTGCAGGAATTAGCAATTGTATCATCGGCAGCTGAACCCGTCGATTTTTTTGGGCACAGAACGATGGGAGACATCGGGGACATCGACGTTGGATTCGTGAGACTCCTGGTCGAGAACGACATCGGCCAGAGCGGGGTTCGAGTCCGAGACTTCTCGGTGGAGAGAGCGACGGAGGCCGGGAACAACTACGCGACCGTCGTTTATCGGATCCGAGCCGAGTACTTCCGGGAAGATGGTACCCGTCCCAGTACTGGTGAGTACTGGAAGGCGTCTTACGTTGGGAAGTTCTTGCCGGTCCAACCGCAGCACTGCCAGCTCGTGAAGGATTTGAAGATCTTCGATCGGGAGATCCTGGTGTATCAGAAACTTCTGCCGGCCATTTTGGAACTTCAAGAGGAGCCAAAGATCCGCCCGGATGTGCCTTTGTCTCATGAGACCCAAAGGCCCTCGACTAACATTCCTTCATGGGGACTGCTGGTGCAACAACATGATGTTCCGCTACGAGAACGACGAACCGGTGGAGGTTCGGATCCTCGACCTGCAGATGGTCAGGCTCGGCAATCCCAGCCTGGACCTCCTCCACGCGATTTATACGAGTACCAGCCGTTCGACCCAGCTACACCAAGCAGAGTTCTACGCGATCTATCACCGGAGCCTCCTGAGGCACTGCGAGGCTCTGGGAGTCGACCTGGATTACCCGTTCCAGTCGCTCCTCGAGGATGTGGAAGCGAACCTGGAGTTCGGCTTTTTCATGGCTGCTTTCATGATTCCCATGATTGTGATGGAGAAGGGGGAGGCTCCGGATCTCACCAAGACGGATATGGATCTAGACGGGATGATGGAGATGAGGGAGAAGAGTCTCTTCTCTCAGACCAACCCTGTCGTGAAGCAGCGAATGGTGGAACTCGTGGAGGACATGGTCGCTTCCAAGGTTCTTTGAAAGCCGGGGACTTCTGTTACCTTTATCTTAATATTTTCCATCATGCGTATTCCTTTCCACTCTTTTCTGTCAATTTCACGATTGAACACTAACGATGTTTTCATGTACATTAACATTAACAGGATGAACTGTCAGGAATTCTCAGCACCGTACAATTTTAGAATCCAATGTACATTAAGTATTTTCAAAGCGCGGCTGTTTAACTCAGGTCAGAGACAGTACAGGAGTTTTCTTGCTACTTCCTTGTATACTTGTATCCGATTGGATTCCACTGTGAGGGGTCATATGGTGGTAAAGCAAGTAATTCCCAAGCAATCGTATTGAGAAATATTTTGATGCAGGCAATCCCGTCTTTTTTCAGTCTGCATATTATAGACAGACATATTTAACTGGGTAGAATTAATATTTTCTTCACTCGACAGAAATTGAATGATGGACTTGCCATGAAGGAATGATTATATATAACAGCATTCCTCAGCATATTTTACTTTTGAAACCCCTCTTTGAATAAGGAGTAACTTAGAGCGGGTTCATTCACGCGTAAAGTTGTGTCCATGCAAATAATCATGGCTGTATTGAAAAATGAGATTGAAATGCACTCCTCTTCAGCCAAAATGCCTTGAATTGGTGCAGCACTTCCTTTAAACATTTGAATTTCCGCTTAGGTATCTCGTCAGAAGCATCCCTACGGAAGCTGAGAATTGAGGTGTTCCCTGGAAAAGGGACTTACTTGCAAAAGCATGCTTTGAGGAAAATTGCAAATTCTCTTCATGCTCAACTTCTGACTTAAATTACATTCTTGACTTCAAATTTCCAGAATGCATTCAGAAACTTTTGCAGCAGACGGATGCGAAGTTCTCCCCTCTGCGCGTGCCGAATTCGTAGACGCATCTGTGAGCTTATGACAGACTCTCGTCAGTGACAGCCAATGACTCACGCTTGTCTCGTCCATGAAAGTCAGCTCCTGGTGCTGCGAGTGGGCAATGAATTCTACAGCACATTCTTGCCGCGTGTACAATGTACGATCGGAGTTGGAGACGCCAGACGAAGAAACGAAATTCCCTGGACAGGCTAGAAGGCCATTAGAACCATCCTGTTCTCCCTCGGCTCTCTTACTCTTCCTATATTCTTCATTCCACGCTGATGCGATTCCTGCGTGGGTTTAGTATCTTTGCAGGAAGGAATGAGAATCACTTTAGATATAACCCATGGCCCTCCCTCGGTTGATTTCATGTGAGGCTGAATCTTCATCTATTGAATATTTCTCTTTAGCCATCTATTTAAATGGCACTATCCGGGAATTCCAAAGCCTTCCCTTAGGTTGTGCGTGGAAAAAGACCGGGTAAAGTAAGAAAAATACAGGAGACTCCTGGTGGCACCAGGGTGAGAATCACAGAATATTGGCGGTTGGGCGCCTTCTCACGTCGGTTGGTAGAATGGCTGAAACGACTCGAATGACTCAAAATTACATTGAAGCTACGGCGAAGGCAAACATGAAAAATGGAATTTTCACTTAGATAGCCTCCAAACGATAAATAGCCTCCAAACGATAAATAGCCTCCAAACGATAAATAGCCTCCAAACGATAAATAGCCTCCAAACGATAAATAGCCTCCAAACGATAAATAGCCTCCAAACGATAAATAGCCTCCCAACAAGGAATCTCGATAAGTCGAAAATGCAGCTAATTACAAATTGACATTTCATTGCCTTTGATTCCCCGCCAATTCGTCAACTTCGACCGTCTTTCAACGTGGACGCAATGGTACTGTGCGAAATGGAATCATTTCAGAAATTTATGGCGAAATCGGTTTGAGAGAACCAATTTTTCATTCCATAATGTGTGAAACGATTTATAAATTAAGGGACATCTGAATTATGGGATGGGTCAAAACATAGGCGGCATGTACACTTGCCACGAAGCATAGCGCCAGGAAATTTGGACTTCAGTGTCCAATTACTCAGGGCCAAGTATTTAGGTATTTCTGATCTGTCTGTCATGAGTGGGGTGAGGTAAAAGGAGGGTGTGGGGTATCACCCAGCCCAAGTAGCTACTTTTGGTGCAATGACTGTGACAGAGCCGAGAAACATCGCTAAGTAAATCCTAGATTGATCCTAGATTGATGGCTTCCATATGTTTCCTTGACTTTCATAAAATGCATGTTGCCAACCGCGCATATCCGAGGAAGAAAACCTGGTGGCGTGAACAAATGCCACTTCATTTGGAAACGCTGAAAAAGTTTCTGGAAGAGACTCCAGGTCAAGAAAGCAATGCCGAACGTTTGTCTCGCTTCATCCAAGAAAAAGCCCAGGATGCGAGTCATTTTATGAGTCTCATGAGACCCAAAGGCTCTCGACTAACATTCCTTCATGGGGACTGCTGGTGCAACAACATGATGTTCCGCTACGAAAACGACGAACCGGTGGAGGTTCGGATCCTCGACTTGCAGATGGTCAGGCTCGGCAATCCCATCCTGGACCTTCTCCACGCGATTTATACGAACACGAGCCGTTCGACCCAGCTACACCAAGCAGAGTTCTACGAGACCTATCACCGGAGCCTCCTGAGGCACTGCGAGGCTCTGGGAGTCGACCTGGATTACCCGTTCCAGTCGTTCCTCGAGGATGTGGAGGCGAACCTAGAGTTCGGCTTTTTCATGGCTGCTTTATTGATTCCCATGATTGTGATGGAGAAGGGGGAGGCTCCGGATCTCACCAAGACGGATATGGATCTAGACGGGATGATGGAGATGAGGGAGAAGAGTCTCTTCTCTCAGACCAACCCTGTCGTGAAGCAGCGAATGGTGGAACTCGTGGAGGACATGGTCGCTTCCAAGGTTCTTTGAAAGCCGGGGACTTCTTTTACCTTCATCTTAATATTTTCACGATTGAACACTGACGATGTTTTCATGTACATTAACATTAACAGGATGAACTGTCAGGAATTCTCAGCATCGTACAATTTTAGAATCCAATGTACATTAAGTATTTTCAAAGCGCTGCTGTTTAACTCAGGTCAGAGACAGTACAGGATTTTTCTTGCTACTTCCTTGTATACTTGTATCCGATTGGATTCCACTGTGAGGGGTCATAATGTGGTAAAGTAAGTGATTCCCAAGCAATCGTATTGAGAAATATTTTGATGCAGGCAATCCCGTCTTTTTTCAGTCTGCGTATTATAGACATAGACATATTTAATTGAGTAGAATTAATATTTTCTTCACTCGACAGAAATTGAATGATGGACTTGCCATGAAGGAATGATTATATATAACAGCATTCCTCAGCATATTTTACTTTTGAAACCCCTCTTTGAATAATTTTAACTGGGTAGAATTAATATTTTCTTCACTCGACAGAAATTGAATGATGGACTTGCCATGAAGGAATGATTATATATAACAGCATTCCTCAGCATATTTTACTTTTGAAACCCCTCTTTGAATAAGGAGTAACTTAGAGCGGGTTCATTCACGCGTAAAGTTGTGTCCATGCAAATAATCATGGCTGTATTGAAAAATGAGATTGAAATGCACTCCTCTTCAGCCAAAATGCCTTGAATTGGTGCAGCACTTCCTTTAAACATTTGAATTTCCGCTTAGGTATCTCGTCAGAAGCATCCCTACGGAAGCTGAGAATTGAGGTGTTCCCTGGAAAAGGGGCTTACTTGCAAAAGCAAGCTTTGAGGAAAATTGCAAATTCTCTTCATGCTCAACTTCTGGCTTAAATTACATTCTTGACTTCAAATTCCCAGAATGCATGCAGAAACTTTTGCAGCAGACGGATGCGAAGTTCTCCCCTCTGCGCGTGCCGAATTCGTAGACGCATCTGTAAGCTTATGACAGACTCTCGTCAGTGACAGCCAAAGACTCACGCTTGTCTCGTCCATGAAAGTCAGCTCCTGGTGCTGCGAGTGGGCAATGAATTCTACAGCACATTCTTGCCGCGTGTGCAATGTACGATCGGAGTTGGAGACGCCAGACGAAGAAACGAAATTCCCTGGACAGGCTAGAAGGCCATTAGAACCATCCTGTTCTCCCTCGGCTCTCTTACTCTTCCTATATTCTTCATTCTACGCTGATGCGATTCCTGCGTGGGTTTAGTATCTTTGCAGGATGGCATGAGAATCACTTTAGATATAACCTATGGCCCTCCCTCGGTTGATTTCATGTGAGGCTTCATTTATTGAATATCTCTCTTTAGCCATCTATTTAAATGGCACTATCCGGGAATTCCGATGTCTTCCCCTAGGTTGTGCGTGGTGAAAGACCGGGTAAAGTATGAACAATACAGGAGACTCCTGGTGGCACAAGGGTGAGAATCACCGAATATTGGCGGTTGGGCGCCTTCTCACGTCGGTTGGTAGAATGGCTGAAACGACTCGAATGATTCAAAATTACATTGAAGCTACGGCGAAGGCAAACATGAAAAATGGAGTTTTCACTTAAATAGCCTCCAAACGATTTCGCGTCCCAAAAAGGAATCTCGACAAGTCGAAAAAGCAGCTAATTACAAATGGACATTTCAATACCATTGATTCCCCGCCAATTCGTCAACTTCGACCGTCTTTCAACGTGGACGCAATGGTACTGTGCGAAATGGAATCATTTCAGAAATTTATGGCGAAATCGGTTTGTCAGAACCAATTTTTCATTCCATGAAACGATTTATAAATTAAGGGACATCTGAATTATGGGATGGGTCAAAACATAGGCGGCATGTACACTTGCCACGAAGCATAGAGCCAGGAAATTTGGACTTCAGTGTCCAATTACTCAGGGCCAAGTATTTAGGTATTTCTGATCTGTCTGTCATGAGTGGGGTGGGGTAAAAGGAGGGTGTGGGGTATCACCCAGCCCAAGTTGCTACTTTTGGTGCAATGACTGTGACAGAGCCGAGAAACATCGCTGAGTAAATCCTAGATTGATCCTAGATTGATGGCTTCCATATGTTTCCTTGACTTTCATAAAATGCATGTTGCCAACCGCGCATATCCGAGGAAGAAAACCTGGTGGCGTGAACAAATGCCACTTCATTCCTCCAATTCCATTGAATATAAAAATATTGGCTCCCTTGCTTTGCTCGTCGGAGGCTGAGCTTAGACAACGAGCCCAAGGATTTCAAAATTGGCGCGGAACTTTGCCGTCGGGTCTGAAGATCGAATAGGTTAAGACCAAGGGACCGGTGACCTTCAGGCCCATATGAAGGTCCAGGTGCGGCAGTTGGACATGAAGAAAACTTTCGGATGAAGAAAGAGATCCATTACTCGGCAGTACCGAAAAGAAGTACCATCATCCCAAGAATCCGGAATCTCTCAAATTCGAATCCTGGTTATGTAAATGTCGCTTTTGATAAGGAGTCTCACGTGCACGGACAAGTTGAGCAGAACTGTGCTGAGTCAGTTGATATTCAAGCATCCTTTCCTCGGTCTTGCTTCCAGAAAATATAGCGTCGAAGAACGCCATTAAATGCATTTCCAATAAAGCGTATCGTTGTATAACAAATATTTCACGATTCAGAACACAAATTTGACTTCTTTAATAAATAAAAAATCAGAATATCGCATGAAAGCACGCATGATTCCATATAAGAATTATCATTTAAGCACGCCAATCCCAACCATATTCTCGACGACTTCAACTAGGCGTTGCTTCATAATCGGATTTTTCTCGGAGAGTAGCTGCTGCTCCGAGAGTCTCATCAGTTCATGCGGATCCAGGTCCGTTTTCGTGTAATCGGATATATCCGTCTTGTCGGCCAAAATGATAGGAACGCCGAGCATGGCCATGAGGAACCCGAACTCTTGGTGTTCCTCCACGTCCTTCTGGAAATCTTGATAAGAGTATTCGAGTGTGATGCCCAGACTCTGTGCGGTAGCGACAAGAGTGTCGTAGTAAAGCTTGAAGAAAGCAGGTGTTTGCTTCCGAGTCTCCTTAGATGTACTGCAGAAGAGAAATTCGAGAAGGTCGCGGCAAGGGTTGCCATAAGCAACAACCTGGAGATCAAGGATCTTGATCCCCACTGGTGCTCTCGTGTCGGGGTCGTATCGAAACATCATGTTGTTGCACCAGCAATCCCCATGGAGAAAGGTCTGCAATCTGCCCTTTGCCCCCATCAATTCGAAAAATCGGTCTCTCCCTCCGTCGACTCTCTTCATGTAGTTCTTCACCCTTCGAGCGTTCTCTTTCTGCCCTGATGTGTTTTCCAGGACTTTCCACACGTTCTCGAGGCAGTTCCGTAACATGTCGCCGAATTCTGCCTGTTTTTCCAATGCATTTTCGCAGAATATAGGCCTGGAACTGAAGTCTGTATGTCCGTCGAGAAAGACTCCCAAAGCATGGAATCGTCCATAAGCCTTCATCAAGAGTCGAACTTCGTCTGGTTGAAGACCCTGGTACTTATCAGCCAATCGAAAACCCTTCCAGCACAAGTCTTCCATGATGACAGCTGCGATCGGTGTGGATTCCTCGTTAGCATAAATGCAACGGGGAACATCGGGCATGAGAATATCTTCTCTGCTCAGCTTTTCCTTCTGCAAATTGATCATGGTTGGGATGAGGTCGTTGTAGACGACAACCTCTCTCTCGAACAAATCTATCTTCTGTATAGTCTCCCTGTGCTTCGGCTGAACTGGAAGAAACTTTCCTATGTACACGGCTTCGCGGCTCGTCCGTAACCCGTCGCAGCCGCAGATGTAGCTGGCCTGGATCCGATAAACGATGGTGCCGAAGTTGTCACCGGCTTCTGTCGCTCGTTCTACGTGGAAGTCCTTGACATCGATCTCGTCCTCTCCGGTATCTTTTTTGATTATCAACTTGAGGAAATCCACTGTGATGTCATCCACGTCCTGATGGACTCCCTCCATACCAGCAACTGCCAAAAAACCGAATATTTCCTGTTCCATTCCGAAACACTTGACGTCCATGATGAATAAAAAATCGCATCACTCAATGCGTATTATGTGTCTTTCCGTATCATTGGTCTCTAATTAGAATCTTTCGAAAAGTTGGTGACTTTTCCTCTTGTAATATACCATGTAGTTGCTCACGTAGTCACCGTACCAGGTGACCGGATCACACTGTCCCAATGTCACATTGTTGCTCACATTCATACAAGCAACGACTATACTCCTCTTAAAATCACACTTGTGGCTCTTGCATGAAATAAAAATAAAGGAATAAAAAAGAGTTCATCATGTTGCTTTCAAGTGAACTATTTTCATATATCCCTCATTACATGGGAAAAGGTTCCATCAATTTGGTCTTATCAATTACCAACAAATTATCTCTGGTCTCTCTCCTTGGCTAATATGAATCTGGAACATGTCTGCAAGTTAAGAGGGAAGAGTGAAGGTTCACATTATGGCCGTATTAGTGGCCGCACTTTGGCGTTGGGCCGTCGGCCGGAGCCGGTAACGATTGTGACATGTCGATTGAAGACCGAAGAACTATTGTATGTAGTAATGTGAAAACCAATTTTCAATGGTTTACCTTTCTCTAACCTTAACCTCAACCTCACCACCCCCTCCCTCCCTTTCTCAATTAACGTAGTAACGTTAGGCCTAGGTAGGGTTGCTACCCGTTCATAATTAGTATGGACAGTATTTTAGTTGCACTGTCCATACTGCAATCTTGTCTCAATATGGACACTACTTCATCCATACTTTAAATTTGATAAGATTTTTAGTTAATGAAGCTTTATGGCAGATAAAACCAGTTTTCTTCGAGCCAGAGTAGTATGCCTCACCCTTATATTAATAGCATCAAATGTAACGTTGGTTAAAGGTGGCTGTAGGTATTTGCAGCAGAACCACAAATGCAAGTATACTTCATATATTTGTCCATATTTTGCTAATTTTAAAGGTGGCAACGCTAGGCCTATGCCTTACCAACGGGCTGTCTTCGGGTTAGGCCTAGGCCTACCTTTCTTCGTTCAGAAGAAACCCAGTCCTCGGCCTAAGGACCAATGTGGCTTATAAGGATTAATCCCTTGTCTTCCAGAAACCTCGTTGAGGACGTGTAACCATATGTAACCTTAGGCAAATCGTAGGCCTATTCAGTCTCTCATGGTCCATTTAACAGAGAATGTGTAACGTCAGACCGAATGTAAGGCCTTTTTTGTGTTTCATGAGCCATTTCAGTGCGGTCGGGGAACATTAGGCCTATCCAGAGTTCCTTGAATCCTCTCCACGACTGAGAAGAAAGTGCCCTTCAAAAGCCATGACACACGCGGGCAGCCATCATGTTAATTTAGGGATGTCCGGATGAGTTATCTCCGTAGATTTACCGAATTCAAAGGCCACTGCAAACCACGACTTCAATCTCAGATCATCCCATGAATTCAGCACAATGATGTTCCCTATATTAAAAAGAGAAGATGCAGACAGCGAAACTAAGGTCGAAGAAGTCACGAATCTGGGATAACTAAGACACGATATCTGGCAACATTGGAGGACGGGACTGGAGCCATCTCGCTAGGCCTAAATTAACGGCATCTAATTTCATTTTTCATGGCGAAATGAGGCACTGGAAGGAACATAAAGGAAATTTTTTTGCTTTTGGTCAGCTCCAGGTCAATGTCTTTCGTTTGGTTGGTCTCTCTCCTGCAAAAACTTCCTAGGAGCGGCAATCCAAGGGGGGAGAAAAAAAATACAGGAACGAAATTCGCATATCCCAAAAGCGAGATTCAGTGATCTCAGCAACTCCGGAGAAATGGATCTTCATCTCTCTCCTGCAAAAACTTCCTAGGAGCGGCAATCCAAGGGGGGAGAAAAAAAATACAGGAACGAAATTCGCATATCCCAAAAGCGAGATTCAGTGATCTCAGCAACTCCGGAGAAATGGATCTTCAATTTTGCTGGAGCGGTTTTGTGTTGAGAAAGGAAGAAGTATGTCAAATTTCGTTCCTGTTGATCAGTGGCGTGCCCAGAAAATCTGAATGGGGGGGGGGGGGTCGCCATATGAAACACTGATTACCCACTCTAATGGGGGGATAACATAAGAAAAAAAACTGATGATCCACCCCGTATTTGTGTCCAAATGAAAAAAATTTTGAGGATCGAACCTGTAAAATTGACCCCAAGGGCACGCCACTGCTGTTGATGCTCTCAGAGAGGAATACGAGACGGTTGAATTTTGTCGCCGGAAGGGGTTGAAAAAAGGTAATGGGAGCAAAAAGCCTTTTTCAAATGAGTTAATTAGGAAGGCCTGTATTAATTTTGTTCGAGGGTGTAACGAGGGTGGGGAGTGGCGCATCAAAACCCCCAGTACTGCTCAACAGTACTTCGCAGATTGCCATCATCGATCGAGATCGATGTCCCTAGTTACAGGAATTCCCAATCCCCATGGGTGCCTTATGTTTTTTCTATAGGATGATACATTTTGTTGAGTCAACTGGTACAGCAGCATCCTGTTCTCGACCTTACTTGAAATAAATTCACCTTCGTACACAGCAAAATGATTAATAAGCAAAAAACACCTCGAACACAATGGAAAAATCACGTTTGTTAATATGGAATCTATCAATACTCTTAATCAAATATGTTTGCAGTGTAAGCTAACCACGATTCGATCAAAGTCTTCTAGTGAAAGCACACCAATTCGAACCAAGGCGTTCCTTCACGGTCGGATTTTCCTTGCAGAGTTGCTGTTGCTCCGACAGTCTGATGAATTCCTGCGGATCAAGGTCCGTCTTCGAGTAATCGGGGATATCCGTCTTCTCGGCCAAAACGTGTGGGATGGCGAGCATGGCCGTGAGAAATCCGTATTCTTCGTGGTCTTAAAAGTCCTGGAAATCTTGGTAAGAGTATTCGAGTGCGATGCCCAGACCCTGTGCGGCTCCGACGAGGGTGTCGCAGTAATGCCTGAAGAAAGCAGGTGTTTGCTTCCGAGTAGAGAAATTCCAGGAGGTCACGGGAAGGGTTACCATGGGTTACGATCTGGAGATCAAGGATCCTGATCTCCACAGGTGCCCTCGTGTCGACATATCATGGTGTTGCACCAGCAATCCCCATGGAGAAAGGTCTGCAATCTGCCCTTTTTCCGCTTAACTCCAAGATGCGATCACTCCCTCCATATAGTCCATCACCTTTAGAGCTTTCTATTCCTGCTCTGGTATGGTCTCTAGGACTTTTCATACTATCTGGTATGAGGGTATGACTATGAGCCAATTAGAGATTAACGCAGTCTTTCCTGGTTCATCTTTTTCAAAAATCGGTCAAACTTTTGACGTTATTAAGGGAAATTTCAATGTTGTCAATTTGACAGTATCGGAATGGAATTTTTGTTCGCCTCATCGACAGAGTATTATTACATTTTCCCGAGTATAGGTTCCCAAGTTTTTGAAAATTTTTTTGGACAAATCTGAGACTCTAGATTTTTTTTTGGCCTCTTATTGCCTGCTAACCCACTGTGCGGAGATTGAAACGCCCAGTCAAATTCTCTTTGCAAATAACTCCTCAAAGAACACGCCATATGGCGTGAACGGTAGTGAAAGGGTTAACGATGACGAAAGCAAACTAAACCCGAAAATCTAAACGCCAAGGAAAATAATTCCGACTAGCTGACGTAAAATTCGCTTATGCAATTCCGGAGAGAATGTAATTCACCTGTTGATTGGACTGATGAGCAATCCTCAAATAACAAATGAATTTGAAAATAAGAAAGTAGAATTTTGAGCTTCAATTCTCTTCGTATTCGGCCGCTGAAACGAGAAATCTTTCGCATATTTCTTTGATCCATCTTCAGGATCGGGAACCGATTGTACCATAAGATCAAGAGGTCATCCGGCATATTTTTGGTCGAATGTCCTGGCACTGCATGAATCAGCTCGCATTTCTCTCGCAAGACTACAATAAACATTACAAATAATTTTTCAAATGATTTTGTGATTTAAGAGTCTCTCATTAGGAGCTCCTCACCACAGGTCTACTGAGCGTGGTATCATCGTCGATGGTACGAGAAGTATCGGAAAAAGATCTCGGTGAGGCTGATGTCGCACTCGAGAGTTAATTGAAATCCCCGTCTATGACTCCGATGCCTCTTCATGTTCTACGAAAAAGATTGGGGAAGTCAAACCCAGCCAGCTCATTTCCCGTTATCCCGTTCTCTTTCTTCATTCCAGTAAATTCAACATCGAGCACCATGAATAAATGCATGTAAAAAAAAAACATGTACACGATAATGAAGATATTCCATTCATAAAAAGCAATAATTTAATTCATATACTGAATGTATATAGAAAAAGCTCAATCACGAATCGATCGATTCGAAAACTTATCATACGAGTACACCAAGTCGAACTATATCCTCGACGACTTCAACAATGCGTTGCATCATGACCGCATTTCCCTTGGAGAGAAGTTGCTGCTCGGTCAGCTTTATCAATCCTTCCGTATCCAGGTCGGTCTTCGTGTAATCGGGAACGTCTG
>CAJPEV010002120.1:32165-50263 GCA_905338385.1 Darwinula stevensoni | reverse complement strand
GGGGGGCCAAGGCCTTCAGTCCGACCCTGGCTGTTGCAGTCGACCCCCGACCGACATTGGAAGATTTGGACCCGCGGTGATGCCGGATCGAGCTTGAATTGAACTCATCTTCATCCTTAGGCCCTATTTTCCCCTTTTTTTTCCATCGCTATAACAGAAGTCATTTATGCTTGGTCGAAACGCGGAATGGCGCGTCGAACGACCGGGACTCGCGGATTCATTCCCAGACGACCATTAACTCTCATGGAAATCGATTCGAAACCCCCATTTAATGGCAGGAGAAAACTTTCCTTTTTGAGATGACGCCTCTGTTTCCCTGCGTCGAGGGGGGTTTCCAGCGTGCTCGGGGATTCCCACAACGATCGTTTCCTTCTCTTCCGCTATGATCCTCGAGGGGAAACGACGTGTTCATGCGGCGACGATGATGAACTGATTGCGGCGACATCTGAACTAATTTCCGCGAACTGAAGTTATAAAAAAAAGGGGTATAGGTGGCACTTGGAGCAAAATCGCAATGGCTGCTGAATCCAGTCTGTCACGTGCGGAGCATGCTCCTCCGTCTGCCGGTGCCGTGGCCGGGTCAGTTCTATGTGATCTTCGGGGTTAGGCCCATTTGCTTTAAATAATTTGGGCTACCTCATGAATAATTTGGGTCACATTATTTATTAATTTTTTTTTTTTTAAGTGCCAAGGCTGGGAGCCTATGCAAAGATCTGGGTCTGTAGTAGCCTGCAGATGTCTCTTCGATGTCGGCGCGCACTTCAAGAGACGGATTTTAGGAGCCCTTCTCAGACCAACCGCCCCCTTTAACACTTCCACATAATCATTCGTTTGATTCAGTTAGTTCGCTTTCACGGGCACGCAGCCTCCCGATCTGTCCTTTATCACTGAAAGCTCAGGAGCGTGTAAGAATGTTTCCACCGGCAGAATCACTAATAAGTTTAATTGAACTCATGTTGGTGAAATTAATTTTTCTCATATATATTTTCAATGAGCTACGTTTTATAACGCATTTCTAGTTTTAATATGATTAAAGGGATTTAGGATAAGAGATGCTATACATTTCCCTCCAATTTGTCTACTCTTGACAGCACCTATGCCATACCCCATTGGTCTGCTTTTATGGTCTCCTCTACCTTTTATTTCTCCCAGACACATTGAGACAACTGAATTGTTAGCTAGACAAGATGAAAGTGTTTTCTATGCCCAGGTTATTTTTAGTCTTCAGTCTGTCTTGAATGATTGCTGAGATAAGGTTGCTCAAAGAACACTGTACATCAGTATGTGCTGAGTGATGTTGGCCAAGCCCTGTGAAATGGACTAATGTGTCTGCAGTGATCAGGTAAGATAAGAAGTTTGCACAGGTGCATCTATTGATGCAGATGGGCTAATGTATATGGTTGGTCTCTTAGGGCTCATCTATGCCTACAGACTTCGCCCTCTGAGGGACCAATCTTGCCTTGCTTAAGGAGCTTCAGGTTGTATAGACCTAAATTGGACTATGAGCTAGGCATACAATTTGACCGTACATTTGTGACTTTGCAGTACCATCTTTTTCAGATCAACTCAAGGGATTGTCTTGTGCACAGGAGTGTATATCAGTTCATATCTGGGACTGGAGAGCAAGTTTAGGCCACCATTTCCAAATACTTATTCTTGTGCTCACCCCTTCCAAGATGGCACTTAACAACTGTGCACAAAAATAAAAATATTCATAGCCATTAATGGAAGTATTGGTGAGGCCTATTTTTTTGGCATGAGCTCTTCAGTGGAAGGTGAATGAGCTCATAGCTTGCCTATCAGAGTGAGTTAGCAATTTCCAGCTCAAGTGAAAGGTGAGCAGCAAGTTGAACAGTAACCTGCACTTCCCAAATATGAATCATGTTCACATGAGGGTGGTGAAGCTTGTGGCATTGAGACAGTTGATGTGTCAACAGTCAATGTGCCTTTTGAATAGCACTCACAGCCATGTGAATAATATGACTGTTGGTGTATCATATCAGCCAATACGTAAAGCCTCATCTACGATTGATGCAGTTCTGGAACGTCAAATCCATTTCTTCAGGGCTTTATCTGAGTCAAGTTTTGTTGCCCAAGGTCAGGAGTTTCTAATAAACTCTCATGATTTACTTTCTATATCATGGGCCAGCTCCATAGTGCTTGCTACTTTTGCCATCCGAAGTTGCATCACACTCCCATTCAAAATATATCAGGTAGGTATGCCATAAATGAAAATACTATATACTTTTGTATAGGCTAGATGTAATTTTAGTATAGCCCTGAATGAAATTTAACTTTCTCCAGCCTAGAGAAAACTTTCTCTTGCCCAGTCCTCCCCATGACTGAGACAACTGCTTCTGTTGGAAAATAACTTTTTGGAAGGAAAATATTTTACCATTTTTGCACTTTTTTTTACATAGATTTTTAGCCTATAAAAACCTAATTTGTTTTGTGTTTTAAAGGAAAGCTTCTGGAGAATTCTCACTTTGCTTGTTTGTTTTTACAGTAAATCAGAGGAACTTTGCAGAGCTCTCAGGGTAGGAATACTCCAGAGAGTTATGACATTCCAGAGTGCCATTAATGTTTAATTATTAATGATGTAATTTCAATTATTATTTTCTCACTGGTGAACCTACAAGGTAGTCTGAATTCTATAGACAAGGCATATACTACATGATTCTATTATCAGGTATGACTGGGACCAGGGGGCATCCCTACAAGCCTGCAGTAATAGATATGTAACAGTTTTTGTACATCATTAGAATTTCGTAGTTTTAGCAAATTTATTTCTTTTGTGTCTGGAGTGCCAGGTACAACAAACTCTGCTCTGTATTGTAGCCATGATTTTGAAGCAATATGTTAGGAAATTTGTTATTAAGAAGGCAGAGGAAAACCTAAAGTTTAGCAGTTTACGCATCCTGACTTTTGAAGATTAATTTTTTATTTCTCGTAGGGTTGATAGATGTATATGACTGTGACTGTCTTGTAATCTCTGAATGTACAGGTAGAATGAGGGAAACAAAGAAAGGAGCATGGTGGATCGCTCTGCCAGAATATAAAATATGCTTGCAGTTGGCAATGGGAATTATGCATGACCATATGACCTATCTTTAAATTTATTATCCAAGAATTCATTTTCTATTGTTGCTGTACCTGATTAAAGCTCCTTATTTTCCTCTTCTTTATCAGCTATCATCATTTCAGAGATAACCTTGGCTATTTCCAAAATCAGTCTGATCTGCAGATGGTTGAAATGAGCTTCATTCTGAGACCTTGACTTATGCTCGGAAGAGGTTCTTGTATTTTGAGTGTTTTAGTTATTGGGTGAAATAGGAAAACTTTAGTAGCAATTGCTGCTCCAGAGTGGATGTGTTCATTATTGCTCATGTTGCAAGGCATGGGTGTCATTTTGCATTAATGGCAACAGGCTGAATGAAGTCAACAGTTTCTTGATCTGTGTACTAGATCCACAATATTAGCTCATCAAATTTGGCTTGCCATTTTGCAAAATAAAAGGCTGTAATCACATTCATCAGGATCATTATCATGATATGGATGTGAGGAGGATCCAGTTCTGTTTTGAGAGTATTCAGTTTGATATATGAATGATACTGTGGTAGTGCATCATTGAAGGCAGTCACTCTGGTAACTCACTGGGAGTGCTCAGTTATTGATAGCACCTTAAAAGTAGCACTTAAAAGCACATGCTCTTGGTAGGCCTTTTATTGCTACATACTGGCAATCATGATGGTTTCTGTTTTCTCCCTCGAGATGAAAATCATGGCACGATATGAATGTCTCCAACCTGAAATCCAGCAGCTTGCAAAGGATCTGAAGAAAGAAGTTGGAATTGCAACTAAGGCCCTGGAGTGGGATTTCAAGACAGCCCAGTTTGCATTTAAGCGATCGGTATGGCTTTCAACCTATAGGCTAACTATGGACAATTTTGTATTCATATTCTTAGGTTAGTGAATTTTTTTGTACTTCTTCAAGTAAATTTTCCAGTTCCTGGATCAGTGATTCCCTCTACAAATATTATAGTGAAAATAAAAAATAGGAAAAAAAAATAGGACACTTTGCTCTCCAAATCAAAAGGGACAGAAATATCTAATTTGTCTCTCAATGACGAAGCCTGTTTCAAAGTTCCACTTTTTATTGAATTCATGCTTCAACCCAGTTCTTAGCCATTCAGATGTACAGAGTAAATGACAAAGTGACCTGCTTTCAGTCAATAAAACTTTTCACCCCATGAATACACATGACACTTGGCACATGTCATGGAGGAACCATTTGACCGATACACATGATGCTTGTGGACCAATGGGGGGAAAAGTATCATGAGAGGAAGTAAAATTACAGAGGTAGTGCATTAACCTCTAAAGTGGGGAGTTTTCATTCCTTGTGTTTGCCTCTAATGGGGAGTTTTTTACAGTGAAGTAGACTGATTTTATGTTTTGAAAGTAATTTCTTTAAACATTAATGTTGTTCAACTGTAGTTGAATGTTATTGTAACACAAGTTGTAACAGAAATATCCATCATGTCCTTTTTTTAGAAAATATCTCTATGACAGTTATGTATGTCAGATCCATTTAAAATCATGTGTACTTCCTGTTGCATATCTAACCATGGATGGTCAGAGATATGCTTTGAAGCAGTTGTTCAGGAATTCTATTCAGGAAGAGTGTCTCAACAGTGGTTTATGGGTGGCATTTCAGGTTGGGAAGGTACATTTTCTAATGTAAAAGCTTGAGCATCTTTGTTGCTCTTTGATGTTTCAGAGATTACTTTTCAATGGTGGTGGAAAACAAGTATTTTATGTTTTCCAAAATAAAGACTTAGAAGTCAAGTGCTTCATTTTTTTTTTGCTTGACATCTTTATCTTGTCTATCAGAATTAATATGCTGAATTTCACATTTCAAATTTGGTATTGCCAAGAGTTTCACTATATGTAGAGTGCAACTAAGTCAACTAGTCAACTCTGATGATTTGTTATGTCAAGAGTACATTCATCTTTGAATAAGTCTCAGAATTGTAAGAAGCTCTTAAAAAGAGATTTTTTATATGAAAGTATGCCATCTTCTTTATACTCTTTTGATCAGATGAAGAAACATGTGAACGAATTGATAGTGCGAGAGAACTGTCACCCAATGAAAGGAACAATCCTGGTGCTCATCCAAGTTCCTCTCTGGATTTCCCTGTCAATGGGTTTGCGCAATCTGGCATTTGGCCTCCCCAGCCATGACATGAGTAAGTACAACTACTCTTATGTTGTATTACAAGGTTTCTCTGGATTTCCACCAGATAAAGGATATGCTTGTAAGAAGATTTTGCATCCAAGTATTGTAACAATTTAAAGTGTAGGTGAGTGGTTCTGGCAGGAAATGATTCAGCACATGCATAACCGTCATGTTATAAATTAAAACTTTACCAACCGTCTAATACTGTGAGTCTCAGAATTTAGTTTTGTTGAAGATGCCATATTGTGAGAAAATTTTGGACTTTCCACTGCTGCTTCATGTACCACTCCTTCTCAAGCTGATGATGGATCCCTTTAAGTAGGAAACATCTAGATAACTCTTGCTTCTCCAGAAATTTAAGTCCTGAAGAATGGGTTTTGCAAAGCAGTGAGATGTGTCTTTCCACCTTTATGTCCCTTGTTTAGCCTCATCCTCACTACAAACATTTATATTGGCAAGTTGACTTGAGTAAGTGAAGTAAAAGTGCATAGAAAACTTTCTGCTACAGCCTAAAGAAATACATCTTTTCAAGTTATAGCTATAATTGTTATTCCTACATAATTCCTGTTTAATTTCTATGTAAAGTCTAGAAATGGCATGTTTGTTGTATCCTAGATCACAGTAGTAGTGCAATCTTATATAGAAAATCTTATATAGAAAAACTTTCAGAAAAAGTCACGAAACCCCCAAAATCCCATCTATCCTTTCAAGTTTTTATTTTTATTTTCAGCAATTGGCAACTTGAAGAAATTTTAGTGATTTCCTTCATTTGGGTTGTTCAAGAGTCAAATTTAAAAAGATTGAAATACTTTCCATTGAAATGTCCAATTTGCTTAAACCTACCATCTGCATGTTCTCTGGTCTGAATGAAGGCTTGGGTTTTGTTGGGGTTGCCTGTGGCCACTGCTCCAACTTTCAACCACTATCCATTTTTCATTTAGAAAAGGAAAAAATAATAAAAGAAAGGCCCTATATTCATGTGGTATGGTATTTATTTGGGAGTTGACCTCCATGAGAGTTCTGATTAGCTTTTGTATACAGAATTGTTGAAGTCCTGAACTATTTTATGATGCAAGAGAGCTCATCATATTGCAATGGCCATTGGGGTTGTTATCCTATGGTGATAGCTTGGGCAAGGTGAGATTCTTTGGTGCAATATTGGATGAAGGTCTTATCCAAAAGAAAATTGAGTTACTTGAATTCTTGGATGTTCTCCAGGTGTTAAATTCCACCAGATGGAAATGGAAGTTGGTGGAGCCCTCTGGTTTCCCAACTTGGTGGATATGGATCATTTTCTCATACTTCCTATAACATTTGGCTTGTTGAATCTCCTCATTATTGAGGTAAGTGTGTTAGTCTTTTTGATCAACAGGTATGGCCTATTACTGAATGTAAACCCAATGTTCAGTCCTTGCTCTTGTCCAGCATCAGAAATATATATTTCAGTAGGCCTAAAAGTGGAAGGTGCATATGATGCACAAATAGTCCTTGCAATATTATTATGTCAGGTTTTTTACACTTCTAATCCAGTTTTAAATTAAAGTCTGGCTTCTTTCATCTTAAAAATTCTGTAGGAAGCATGTTTTGGCCATCTCTAATCACTGTGGTTCTCCTACATTGATTTTCAAGGGAGGTTTTAAAGTGAGGTCTTATGAATACCTAGAGTTGTGTTCTTTTGCTTATGATTCATTGTCTCTGTGATTTCAGGTGGAGAGGAGAAGTGTGGTTGGAACACCAAGAGGTCTCCACAGATTAGGTCTAAATTTTGGACGTATAATGAGTGTAGCCATAGTCCCTATTGCCACCATGCAGCCTGCAGTAAGTTTGTTTCCTATATTTAATGCTTCACATGGCTCTTCTCCTGCAGTCTCCATCCAACCTTTTCCCAATCATCCACCAGGATTAGACTTTTATTTCCATCTCATAGTTGGTCTTTGATGGAAGTTTGTCTTCTACAGGCAGTGTGTCTATACTGGACAGCATCCAGTCTGTATGGACTGGTACAGAATGTGCTGTTGAAGCTTCCTAAGGTGCGACGGTTCTTCAGGATTCCCCATACTCCTAGTGAGAGTGCTACTCCCATCAAGGATCTTTTCAAACAGCGAAAACCAGGTTAGGTGTGACTTTTTATTCAATTTTAATATTAGTCCTGTGAATTTTCAGATGATTTATGGGGTTTCTCCTCTGTAAATTGAAGAATGATGATGATGTGACTGTTAACTCAGGCAGTCAAGGAAGTTTTGGTGGAAACTATGCCCTAAGAAGAATTGTCCCTATATAGAGATTGTACCTTAGCAAGGGCAGAACCCTGTATGTGTTGTCTGCTTGTAAATGAAACATTATGCTCTACATAGTATGAATTTCCCTAGTTAACTTGGCCTTCCACCAGGACAGGCACCACATATATTGAAAACTGCAGATCACCTGATACAGCTGAGACACAAGGTCCTGCATTGATTCATTTGTCCAATCCTTTTTGAATTTGGCCTTGAGGATTGTTATTCCATGACTTTAGCCTACTTGGGTGACTGATTCGCTGCTGTTGGTATGAAGTCCAATACTACCATGCAACTGGCATGTCACTTGCACCTCAAGAAATGCTGTTTCAAGGAAATGCATCTCTAAAATGCATTTTCTAAGGAATGCTAAAATGGTCTGTGTGCCTTGCAGCACCCAAGCACTTACAGAATTTTGGCTTTCATATGTCCTAGAGCAGAGTAATTTTAGACATGCATTTTCAATTATCTTGAGTTTCACTGTGATATTTGTAAATAGTTTGCTATGAGGATAATTTTTAGAGGGTTGAATTCTGAGGTATTCCTGCAGGAACTAACAAAAACTCTGGTGAATGTAGCATTTAATATCAAGTGTAACTTGATAATGTCCTTATATTTTGATACTGGCAATGTGCTTGAAATAAATAATTCAGGACTTTTTTTCTTTGAGATAGGACATGTAACTGAACCAGACAATAACTTACTTTAAAAAATATATTACCTTATTATGGTGAATAAAGAACAAGGAAGGGAATGATGGCTTGGCTCAGTCACCATACTTGATCATAGTCCCTCAAGCAGGGGCACCATTCCAGGGTTTTCTAGGAGGCCTAGGGGGAACTCTCAGTTTGCATGGCCCCATGAATGAAAGGGGTCATTTTTTAGGTTTTCTGTAGCTATGCATCCCAAGTGATTCTTTAAGAGCTGAAATATTTGCATCAGTGTTAATGGGCTTCTTGATGCTTAAAAGTTCAAGATTGCTTTCTCACTACTTACATTTGCCATCCACCTGCTTAGTTTTACTTCTAGACATAATGAGTTTGACATAGAGACCTCTTATCATGTGGGTGATATTTGGAGCCAAATAGAAAATGATATGAACAGGGTTTTTTAGATTCATAGTATTAAGAAAGGAATCATGCAATATCAAAACTTGCCTTTAAAAAAAGTCAGAGTTGACGTGGTCTTTACGCAATATGTTCCCATTTGACTCCCAAAATTAGGCCATTGAAATAACCAAAAATAATGGGAGTTGGACAAATGAAATGCAAACTTAAATTTTTTTAAATCCCAGTGTTGCTTTTTACTGTTTAAATTGCGTGAAAAAAAAAAGGCCTTGAATCAATTTTATCTGGAAAGCATACTCGGTGAATGCAACTGTGTATGCCTAGCATTTATATTTTCACTTCCCATTGATCAGTGTTTACATAATTGAAGCACATGAAGCAATGGCATTGGGTATATCCAGTTGATCCTTCCTCATGTTGTGATTAGAGCTCTCCATTTTGTAAACATCCTGGCTTCATTAGAAGTGTTTGAGTCATTCAAGATGAAGCTTTTCCCTTAGGACTAGGGTGAGCCA
The DNA here is from genome assembly GCA_905338385.1 of Darwinula stevensoni. Lineage (NCBI taxonomy): Eukaryota > Metazoa > Arthropoda > Ostracoda > Podocopida > Darwinulidae > Darwinula > Darwinula stevensoni. Next base: position 41,167 of record CAJPEV010002120.1, on the reverse strand, counting down.
TGCCCTTGGTCCTGTTTATCCTATCTCATTTCATTGCGTGCCTCATGCAGAAAGATGGCCACAGTGCGTAGCACTAATTTCATATTGTTTTGTTTCTGTCTTGCCCTGCAGGCTTCTGGGGTGAGTATTGTTATTCTTGATAATACTATATCAGCACATAATTTCAAATATATTTGTGCTGATATAATTTCAAATATATGAATGCTAAAGGTTAACTGCCTTTTTGTGCACTTATCAAAGAATCTAGGCCAAGCCCTTGCCAACTGTGCAGTTTTTCCTCTGGTCATTTGTCAGTATTCATGGTCATCCTGAGTTGGACTGTTCTCTCAGTTTCATATTAAACATGTATCATGGATATGAGCATCTTAGTAGGCAAAGTATCAATTGAATCTTGGCTACTGTGTTGAGAACAGCTCCAAACAAGATAGTGTTATGGAAATATGGGCTGAATTTCTTTGGAGTCCTACTTTTGGATGGTCTCTAACAATATTATTACTATTCTATAAATGAGGCATTATAACTGGAAGTCCTGATATATATCATCTGTTTCTAGATTTCTGAATTGCATGCCTCCAATTTTACATTTTGGAAACTGTGCTTACTAGTCATTTATGCCACCAATTTCAAAAGTGTGGTTATCATTCTACCACTATACCTTTTGCCATCATTAGTTGAGAGTGATATATTTCTAACAAGAGGTCTACTTGGTGCTTGCATTCTCAGGAGTCTACATGAAGCATTTTTGCCTCCAATTTATGAATGGATCTTTACTAATGTCCAGTCTTCCTGGATTGCAACAGTTCTTATTTCCATGGTCTCTGTTTAAGGTCATTGCTTGTGCCAGATATGAGGCATGGTAGAGTTAGCTGTGAGTGGTAAACATGATCTCTTGGCAATTTTGGTACTCCCCAACTGGACTGTTGTGGAAGGGCTTCTTCCAGATTCCATCATACATTCCTTAACTGAGGTTTATTAGTGTCTTGCATCTGCATCTGCAGCCTAAGGATATAGCATTTCAAGGGTCTTGAGCCTTGCTACTTTGACAAGAAAGTTGTAAAACAGGGATTTGGGTTGGATTTGTCATATTTTTTAGTAGAGTGTAATATACATTTGTAGGAACAATCTTTCTGATTTAAGGAGTTATCTTCTGCTTATAGAGGAGATATAACCCATCAGTTTAGTCAGGGGTGCATATGCTTCCTGTAAACCATCAACTTGTCATTGAGGCAGTGAAGATTAATCAATTGATCAGGAGCATGCAGATGCTGATACTGCATCTTGACTGGACTTGATACTGCAGGAAGCATGGATGTCATTTAGCAATTAAGTTCAAAAATGAATTGCTAGCAATTCTTGGAGATGATGATACCATACAGTCTTCATGCCAGTGATAAGTTGATGCTAGAAAATTATTTGACTTTGGGCTACCATGTAACATATTAATTGGGAAAAAGAACTATGACCAAGAAGGAGTTGAATGATCTTGATGAAAATGGGTACACAAGTTTTTTACTAGCATACCATGACATTGATTAGAATTTTGAGGGTGTGGGATGAATACTCACTGAGAAAACTTGCCGAGCAACCCAATTTCAGTAGATGTTCTGAGGTAATATTAATTGCCAGAAACTATCGCCTAGATTGCTTTTACTCATGAAACATGGCAAGGAAACTATAGATGTGTGGAAAAATCTAACAAAGTTTGGTGGTCATGAGATGAGGCAATGCAGAGAAACCTTGTGAAATGCCTGAGGAATTGGGGAAGATGGCAGCACCATTGAAAGCACTAGTTGCCTTTTCACTTCCCTTCAAGCTGGTTCACTATTGGACCATTGTTGAGAGTCTAACTACAAGGCAGTGCCAAGATAAAATCTCTGGAGGCAATTTTAGAACAACTTGCTTGGGTGTTTGATCAATGTTGGCTTATTGGGATGCTTGTATCAGCTTAATGCATTGGGCTGATGCATGCATTTAGTTGATGCATGGTAAGTATCCCATTTATCCTCCTTGTATCACACATCCTAACATTAACTTCTTGAAATTGCATCTGTGGATTTTATCTTGGCATTGCCTTGTAATTAGACTCTCAACAATTTGCCCTGTAGTGATGTGGCTTAAGGAAATGAGAGAGGCAAACTGGCACCTTCAATGGCACTGTAATCTTCCCCAATTCCTTGGGGATTTGGAAAGTTTTCTTTGTATGGTCTCATCTCATAACCCTCAACTTTTTTAGGTTTTCTGCTCATGTTTGGGAGTTCCCTTGCCACATTTTATGGGTAAAATCCTTATAGGTCACAATTTCCAGTGATCAGTATGACTCCATGGCTGCTATCAAAATTGGGTTGTTTAGCAAGTTTTCTCAGGAAATATTCATCTCACTTCCTTGCAACTCTAATGGATTTCATGGTATGCTAGTATGAGCTTGTGTTCTAAATTTCATCAGGGTCACTCAACTGTTTCTTGGTCATGCCTTTTTTTTTTGCTGTATAAAATTGTCATGCAGTTTTTGCCTGTTGTGTTATGACAAATTTTAACTTAATGGGTCAGCTATGCATTTGTAATTTTTTTGTGGCACATAGAAAGTTCTGAATATGAAATGATCAATTTTTGTTTTTTTGCATTCTACACATTGGATTGCACAAAATCCATATCAGGCTTTATCATGTGAGAGGATTAAAGTTGGTTTTGTCCATGACCAGAAAATATTAAGATCCTGACCTAATTAGAGGAGTGAAGATTGTATACTGACAAATATGTTTCATTCCATATCACAGATCCAGTACAGAGTCGAGGAGGACAAGACGAAACCAAAGACTGATGAACACAAAGCTGAAAACATTTCCCGTTGGAAATATGGTCACAGAGGTGACAGTGAACCTACTTTGCGTAGTGTACCTGTAGTAACCACAACTCCAACCACAACCCCAACTTCTGTCCGGCAGCAAGGACGTAACTCAAACCTCCAAATCTCATGCCCACAACCCACAGGCCTATTTCTTCATCCATCTGATTGTACAAAGTTTCTTAATTGCTGGGATAATCGTATGTTTGTCCAGCAATGTCCTGCAAACCTTCACTTCAATGCCAGGAACCGGGTGTGTGATTGGCCCAATCAGGCCCGCTGTATGGTGGTACAAGCTCCACCCCCACACCAACCTGCCCAACCACCCCCACGCCCACAAACTCAACCACCCCTGCGCCTATCTACACGGCCACCCCAACGCCTACCTGCTCCTTCGCCACCAAGGAACACCCATATAGCACCTCAATCTCCTGCAATGCCTCCTAGAGGAAGAGGTTCTCCCAATCAGCAGCAGGCAATAGTTCAGGAGGCTCGGAAGCAACATCAACTTTGCCCTGCTGAGAAGGGACAATTCCCACACTATGCTGATTGCAGTCGATTTGTGAACTGTTGGAATGGAAAGCCTCACATTCAGAAATGTGCTCCAGGGACTCTTTTCAACCCTGAGAAGGGGTTCTGTGATCATCCCCATCAAGTCAATTGTGACCAGAGTGAGTTCATGTGTGTTTTTGTTTCTTTCTTTCTTGCCACAAGTTCTCTTCACAAATCCTATGAAGTGTAAGTATTATGACTTTGAATTGGGATTTATTAGCCAGGTCTAATTTATAGATGATAATTGCAATTTTGGAATGACAGACCAATAAATGGAATTTTGTAACACCTGATGAAACAACACTGCTTGGCAGGTTGATTATAATAAAAATCTGTTTGCAGAAAAATGGATGAGTTCTTGTTACATTTCAATACAATAATTAGTTGACTGGTTTATAATGATGGAAAATTGCTTTGGAATTCATGATCAAAAATCATTGACAGACTGGAACATGACTTAATGATTTGAAGAAAAAAACAATGAAGTTAAATGGAGTCTGGAGGAGTCATTATGGAATTGAATCCTGTCAAGGTAATAAAACCATGTGGATGGTGCTCGGTATTGTTCATAATAGTTCAGTAGGCCTGCAATACTTCCTATTGAAAAAAAAATAAGCATTCTGTTTTTCTTGACCTCAAAAGATACTGATGGAGTGGGGATAATAGAGCCTCGGATGGACTCAAGCATATCCTCAGTATCCATGAAGGCTTCAGTCTCATCCTCCTCCTCTCCTGCATACAAACCCGCATCACCAAAGCCAGGAGACGCTGTCGTCGTGATGACTCCCCGTCAGCGCACTCCACCTCCCTCGGGCCAGCGCCTTCGATTGCGTGGTGGGAAGGGACCTTGGGAGGGCTACGTCCAGGTCTTTCGTGATGGCCAATGGGGATCAGTCTGCGACTCCCAGTGGACACGCCAGGATGCCAGCGTCGTCTGTCGCCAACTCGGATTTGTCAGGTACAGTTCATTCGCGCACGATGTACTTGTGGCTGGAGTTCCAATGAGGCATTCCGTGATGAGAGTTGATTTCAATCTTCATTTGTGTCCTCTTGAAGAGGTGCACAGAAGGAGACACAAGGGGAGGTGTTCCCTGGCATTCCCCTAGAAAGGAGTCATATCACCGAAGTAAAATGCTTGGGGAACGAAGAGAATTTGTCCAACTGTACTCTCACATTGGGAAGCTTCTGCCAACCTACTGTCATGGCTGGAGTTGTCTGCCAAAATAATTCTGCCTCCAGGTGCACAGAAGTGGTTACTAGAGGTACTTACATTAAAAGGAAATTGCAAGGATTTAACGTAAAAATATATATTGCAGGTGCAATATGGGAGAGGTCCCACATGGAGGGCATTGCTACAAGTTCTTCCCTGATGTGAAAGTGAGCCATCAGGAAGCCATGATGGTGTGTCATTCCCAGTCAGGTCATCTTGTCTCCATTCAGACTCAAGAGGAGAGCGACTTCATCTCTGAATGGCTCCTCACCCTTGGTCTGGATCTCTTTCCCCTTTTTAAAGTGTGAAGAGTTACGGATTGCTATTTTTGGATTTTACATCACTCAAAAGTAGGGCTGTACCGATGTATTGGCAACCACCGTTATGGGACCATCGGTTCCATCGGCAGGTTTGCAAGCTGCCCATGCCAATGTCCAAAGAAGAACAAAGAAAAAGAATTAAAAAAAAAAACTACATGAACGGAGCTTGGCAACTGATTCTGAAAAAATTGTGGCTCTATGCCTCCGATGCATCCATGTATGAATGGATGTCGTTTTCGATAGTTGGAAGCGTGGTTGGGTTTATTACTGTGTCGGGTCTTTTCCATGACGGATGAATCCCCGAACGCATTTTTCCCATGAAGGATATTTCCCAGATAAGATTCTTCCCTATTGGAAATTTCCCTCGTAATTTCCCCGATGGAATTATCCCCGCCGAACGCCTTTCGGTGGATATTCACCTAAAGAGTAAGCAGCCAGTACTCATCAGCCATCAGTTTTCTTCATTCCTCGGTCAATACTCGACAAGAAATATGTGCCGTCATCTGTCCTGCGACATTTTCAAGCGCCTGGTCCTTCTGTACATCACGTCCGTCAACCAACTTCGGTAACGCATGTTATGCGACACACCTTGAAGGTAGCTAGTACGATCCATCTGCCTCTCCGCATATCGACGGACCAAGGTCTTAATTCTGAGGTCCAGGTTGTAATGTTTATTCAGCCTGTGGGGCGAAGCGCCACAGCAAGGAGTTTCACAATTTTCGCTTCATTCAAGTTCTGCTTCATAAAGTAGGGAGTGTAACTGGAGGAGACACTTCAAGAGTAGGGGGTCGAAATATTGCAGGCATTTGATGGCTTGTTATCAACAACACTTCCCTGAAGCGTGCTTCGTGGCAGCCGAATCGGGAATCGATTCGTTCGGGGATTCCCTCCACGTGATGCGCGTGTCTCATGGAGTCCGCTGCTCGGCCGTGGAGGAGTTGTTGATGTGTGCACGCGAGGTGGAGGATCGAGAGTGATGTCTATTTTGCGATCCTGCCGATGAATGGGGGTCGAGCGGAGTGTTGACAGTTGTTGCATGCGCTACTCTATGCCCTGCGTCATGTGAAGGGCATGGATGAACTCGAGGAGATGGAGATGACGTTTCCCGCATGCCTTCCCGAAAGCACGGTGCCAGCCTTCTGTGGCATTCGTTGTGAAGGGGAAGATGGGTGCATCGCAGATGTTGATGCGGAAAAGGGGGTCCCATTCGGCGATTTCTCCTCGTTCTTAGCATGCACGTGTCATCGAAGTAACATAGAGGTTCTTGGTACTCTCATGCCTTTTGGAATACTTCGTTCGGGGAGGGAGGGGGATTTTCCTCCGGGATTTTTTTTTTCCCCCTTCGAAGAATAGGCATCGGCTCTATCAAGGGAAAGCCCTCCGGGGAAGTCCCCTTTCGAGGAGGTGTACCTCCTGGGATAAGACCGTTCTGAGAAAAGTTCGCTCTGGAAAAATTTCTTTCCGGGAGTGAACCGTTCTGGGAATTATCTTTCAGGGAAGTGTCCGTGAATCCTTTATCGTGACCCCATTGTGCAGTCAAGCCCCCCCCCCCCCCCCTTCCCCCCTCCCTCCCCCCACCTTTCTTTCAAAGACCGCAGGTGCACCGCATATTCGTTGGAATGTGGCGCATCGGGAGCCATTCAATCTGCTGGTGCGGGGAGCCCAGACGCATAAAAAGCCTCCATTCCCTCGTGATCAGATCGTAAAAGCCAGGAATCCCCGCATTTCCATCCCATAACGGCGATCCTCCTTCCACGATTTTCCTCGGAAGTAATATATTCTCCACTTAATTCGTCACTCGTCGCCGTGCGTCCATTATCTAATTAAGCTTCCTCATATTTATTCATTTCCCCGTGTTTTCTAAGATTGATGCGAACCGTGCCGGGGAGATCCGGCCCTCTTTCGCGGAAAAGTCGAGTCGGCGATGGGCTTCCCTCGGTGAATATGTCAAAGGCAGCTGTCTCGTTATGCCACGTCTTTCACTGGCTGCGACCCTCTTTTCCTCCTCTGATGGAAAAAAAGAAGCCATTTCTGGGGGAGAAGCGGATCCCGCGAGAGGATTCGGCACTTTCTGATGAGGTTCCCCGCGTGAACCTGATCGAACCGACAGGCGTCGAATGCCTCGGAAACGCGGCCGTCAGACGCAGATCTCGTGGGCTTCTCGATTTTGCCCTGACTCGACTCGAACCTCAGCAAAAATTAATGAAAGATAAGAAGAGTCTTACCAGGTTGAGATGCGATTCCCACTGAGCACGGGGACGGGCTGGCAGGATCGCGAAGCACTCGGGCATCGACGCACGGCGGCGGCCATGATGACCCGGGAGACTCACCTCCTGCCATCTATCAACTTTAATCGGAACTAGGCATTGTGCCTCCCAGTTGCCTCGCGGGTGGATCTTCCAGAATTCCCCGGAAATTCTTCTTCATTGTCAGCCTCGGTCAAACCAGAAATCACAGCCGTTTGTGGGATTCCGGGGCAACATTTGTCGACCCGGGTCGCTCGGTGCCTCCCTGGAAGAGGTCGCTCGATGCCGGAGAGAGAAAAGGGGGAAAGGAATTCGGAGATCCCTGAAATCCGCCTTGATGATGGGTCCTTTCGGGTCCCCCTGGCCAGGCGATAAAGGACCCATTCCATTCCCACTCTTTTTTCCATTACTCTCTCTCTCTCTCTCTCTCTCTCTTTCTCTCTTTCTCTCTTTCTCTTTTCTTCATTCGTCTTTTCTTCCTTCTTTTTTCTCTATTTGCTCTCTATATCGAATCTCGCAGCCGGTCATTCGTCAAGGCGCAACCTGGGGGAATTTCCTGCATTTTTTTTTAAAGGCTTTTTTTCAATTTTTTTTTTTTTTTTTTAGCAGTGTGAGAAAATGTTAATTATTCTCTGAAATTCAGGGAAAAGTTCATGCGTTTTTCGCGAAATTATTTTCCTTTCCAGGTTTTCTCGTTAGTTTCTCCTTTTCCTTCCTCGAATCGCTCCCGGAAATTTCCACCGCGCGCGCCTCAAAACTCCCGCGCGCCTCACAACTCACCCGCGCGCCTCGTAAAGTTCGATCGACTCGAAAACCGACGAAGAAATGGACTCTCGGGGCCCGAACTCACTCGAAGCCTCATCCCCTTGGTCTCAGATTTCTTGCTCTCAAGTGCGATGAAGCGGAAAACGATGAAGGTCCGTCCCCCATCGATTTCCATTCCCCATTCCCCCTTGTGGTCGATCACGGAGGAGTCCTAGCAGTAAATCTCATTGCTCCGGCCTCTCCTCCAAGGAACTTGGACGTGGGGAGCGCCCTCTCGGGGTTGGCATCGCGAGGCGTTCGTATCGTGAGGCGTTCGTATCGACTTCTTCTCGGTTGATTTCCCGCTGGAACGATGAGATGTAACCGCCTCGAGCTTTTTCGTTTTCTTCCCTGCCGGATGAATCCAGATATGCTAAGTTTCCCCGCCTCGAGCGGATTTGCGGAATTTGCATCCGGCCCGAGGAGTCGGGTGTCCGTCGAGAGGGTGCGCCAGGGTGCACCCCCTCTTTCGCGAGGGTGCTCCATCCCCATCCATCCTTCGATGCGATCGGACAGAACAAATAAAGCTGGGGGATTTTTCTTTTCCTGGTTGTTTATCCGACTTGGCAGCCGTTTTTGCAGTCGGCGCCGTCTTGCGATCACGGTCTCGCTCACGCGCTCACCGTCCCACTCACAATCTCGCTCACGGTTTCAGAACTCGAACGAGATCGATACCCCCGAGGGAATCGGTCGTTAGACCGCAGATTGCCAGGCTTTTCCCCCTTTTTTTCCTCCCCTTTTTCCCTTTTTCCCCGTGATTGGCCGCGTCGGACAGTGTCGCCCGATTGGATTCCATTCATTACAAGGTCTTCCCTTCATATCTGCCCTTTCTCTCGCCTCCGTTCATTCGGCTTCTCCTCGTCTTCGTCGCCGTTACCCGACGCGATCCGAGTGCCATCTCTCGGGGCTCGGGGGAACCTTAATGCTTTCCTCCTCGTTTCTCGGGGTGACAAGTGTAGGTGACATTCGTCCCCCCCCCCCCCCCCCCCCCCCCCCCCCCCCCCCCCCCCCCCCCCCCCCCCCCCCCC
>CAJPEV010002120.1:0-32113 GCA_905338385.1 Darwinula stevensoni | reverse complement strand
ACCCCATTGTGCAGGCAACCCCCCCCCCCCCCCCCCCTTCCCCCCTCCCTCCCCGATCAGGCGAGAGATAATGGAATACGGCTAGAGGTCCGTGCCCCGATGAAGATAAGACAAGGTGGAATCTCCGCCCGATCGCGGCAAGGAGAGACTGAATCCGCCGGGACCCCTCCTCCCCGCCCTCCCTCTCGTGGGTGCATCGATGGATTGATATATAAGGTCGATACATCGATGTTTTCTAAACTACCAGCGTGACAGTCCTAAAAAAAAAAAATTAACACGGCTTCCTAATAGGTCAAATTGAATAAATACTTGCTATAGTTCTTTGAATTCTCCAAATGGCCACAGCGGCACTGGCCGATAGGTATTTCATCATGAAAAGTTCATAACCTTTGCAGTCCTATATCGAGTACACCCCAACAATTTAAACAGAGGATTGAAGAAATTTGTCTGCAAAGGATTAATCAGATTTGATGGTGTAGGCCACAGTTTTTTGTGGTCTGCAGCATTTTGACTACCTCTTAATTACTATTTGCTCCTTGCTTTAGTTATATGCTGTTTTCTTTGGTTCTGAATAATTTTATGCCATTTGCTTAATGTATAGGGTGTTTGTTAAGTCACCTGGGAATTTTAACTGCATATAGCTCATATTAGAAATGTGATTATTTATTTCTGATGGCATTCTATCAATAGATGTCAGCTTTTGTGTATCAAACTCAAAGGCCCCGTAAGTGCTCCACCCATCTACCATTCATGAATGAACCAGCCTTGGTTTGATCCCCCAAAGAAAAAAATAGGAGTGTATGGTTAGATGATCTTGGAGTCTAGGGAATTAGTTCAACATGTCCAATCTGTGAAACTGGAAATATACAAACTAAAATATTAGAAAATAATAAAATGCTTTGGGAAATGAAAACTTGCATCTTCTATTGATAGTATACCATTTGCACATATTAATACATATTGCTCATGTGGTCTGTTTGAATCAACAACTACATTTGATTGGCATATTGGTGAAACCTATTACCTGTTGCATCCCTGGATAATTATCTCTGAAAAGTATTGTCTTGTTTAAAATGAGCTTAAGGCATGGATTTCCTGTTCCAAGAGAGTTAACATTGTGCTGGAATGTCAGCGGAATGTGGTGAACAAACCATCATGGGAAAGCATATATGATTCAGAAGTTCTGAGACCATAATTAGGCTTTGATACAATACATAGTTGTGATTGGAAGCATTTCACTGGCATAATTCCTTGCAGAAAAGTGTCTATTTGATTATGAATTAAAGGACTTTTTGACATTAGAAAAAAAAAAGATATAATAACTAGAGCTGAATGACCATCAAGAGGTTAATGCCAATCATATCCCCTCAACACACATGAATATTTCTGAAAGCTTCTGATTCCTTTTCGCTGCCCCATGCAAGATTCAGTGGAATAAGCTTATGTTTTCTCCTTCCTGTGAGTCTGATGTTTCCCATTTTTGGTGTTCATTTTTCTTTCATGTATTCCTTCACTTGTAGAATGAGACCATTCAGTGAGGATTGAAGAATGAGTAATTCTTTTGTGTATTCTGCTGCCAGTCTGATATCACATTCTTGTTTGGGGTGATTCACAGGGGTGAAGACAGCATTACACACAGGAGGAGCTCAGGGGCTCACTGGTTCAGGGAATGTCTTTTATCTGTGGGAGCATGATGTTGATGAACTCCACTTTCACAAGTGGTGGCCAGGTGAGTCCATTTTCAGATGAAGCTGACTTTCCATTTCAAAACCCTATCAATCACTTGTCCAGTCCATTTTTTATGGCAGTTCTGCTGTTTATTTGCATCAAAATGCAATATGCATTAATTCTTTTTGCCAAATGTTAACTCCTTTCGTCAAGTGCTGTCCTGCACTTGAATTACTACATTTTGACTTTTGTTATTCAGTGTGGTGATTTTCTTGTTAGGAACAAAGAAAGTGGTTGCTTAGTGTGTGTGAAGGTAGTGCAGATGTGGGCCTCATGATAGAACCAGTAGCTTCTGGTACACCTGTTGCTCAAGGTTGACAGGCTGGCAAACTGAAGGCTGATGGTTCCATTTCCCTCATTCCTGAGTTTTAGTTTCCTTTGGCCTTTCTTTCCTTCATGTTCCACTAGATGGAGCTGCTTCTTTATCTGTATTGCTACCTCTGCGATAACATGAAACTCAAAGGAGTTGAATTTGTTTCTTGATATCCCTCAGTGTATTTTGTTGATGTCAGTTTATACTACTGGTACAAAATGATGAATATATACTGGAGATGAGGTAAAAATCCGTATGTGAGGTATAGTAACATGGAGAAAGATTCAAGGAAAAAGAAAGTGTTGCTGGATAGCAGAGTTTATTTAAATTGTGCACTTTCTGGAAAGGACTTCTTGTGTCAATAATGAAATCTGTGGTATCATTGTAGAGCCTTCATTGTAAAGTATCCATACATTTTTAATCAGGCTGGAATGGGAAGGAAGTAGACCCACCGCGCATCCGGCGCTCCCGTCTCGAGTGCATCACCCTCAAGAGCTTCTACCTTGATGATGTCTCCAAGGTGGAGCTCAATGCAGATTACTTCTTCTGGAGTCTAGAGCCCTGTTCAAAGAGGATCCCCTTTGTATGCCAGATGGAACAACAGGATGTTGGTGGGGTTCTCTTTTTCATTTTTGATCTAGCATGATCAATCCTTGCATGAACTTCTTTCTCCCATTCTTGAAATGTTTGGAAGTTCTATGGGTTTTTTTGTTGTTGCTTTCTTTATATCTGGTTCATACATGATGTGGAAGCTATGATTTTTTTGTCTTTCCTAATTGAAAGCTAATATTGTACTCATCTAATTGCTCTGATTGAAATTGTCTTAAACTTTTCACTTGAAATGTCAGCTTATAATATTTTAAAGATATTATTTAGTCTCAGGATGATAACAAGGATTTAATGTCATAGAAAGCAATGATTGAGTCTTGGGTAACTCTGTCTTAGTTCGACACTATAATGGACATTGTTACAAAACCAATATGAATTCTCCCTCAGAAACAGTTCTTTGCTGCTAGGAAGAGCTGTTTCTGAGGGTGACCCTGTGAATGCATAGTTTTATAACAATTTGTTTCAAGGTGCCTGAACTTTGGTGGTTTTACCCTATGCCATTGTGTCTTAGATGGAAGTTGATGGCAGCTTTGCAAGATGGCCATGGATATTTTGAATCTATGAATCTTTCCTTATGTGCAAACTCACACACTTCAGTATTTACATGTGATGAGGATTTGATTGCTTTTCTGTTTATTAGATGTGACAGCTATTCCTTTTTCTGAATAGGGTGCATAAAGGGAAATGGGATGGGCTACCGTGGGAATGCAAGTGTGTCTCAATCAGGATTCCCCTGCCTCAACTGGAACAGCCCTGATGTCATGGTCATCCTGGGTCGAAATGCCTATTCTGATCTGGGCATTGGGAATCACAGGTCAGCTTTCATCTTTGCCAAATTCCCTTGAGCTCTTTATGCTGGCACTAAGTCTGTCAGATCATTTGTTGATACCTTGCATTGATATATGAATATACTGATATGACATCAGTAAATATGATGTTCTGATATGACATCAACATTGAGTTTAATTGATTAAGTTAGTCTACTTTGGAATTGATTACATGTTCATGTACATGTAACATATGACCTCACATTGAACAGGAAGTGTATTAGGCCACAGGTTTTCAAGCTTAATAGGGAATCCTGCACATTCTCTCGAATCTTGAACATTTTCTTGTGCTTAATATTTGAAATGATTGGCTGCAGCATTTTGAATGGTTTCTTAGAGTTCATTGTTAGTAGTTTACCTGCATTTCTTTGTATGTCTATATTTATTTTCTGCTCCAATTAAACATTTTGAACAATGCATACAAATTTAAATGTTTAGAAATTAGACTCAGGATGCAAGAGGATATGGGCATGCAGGCTGTCTGGGACTTCTCTGTGACAAGTAGCCATGATGCTAAATTGCAAAATTTCATTTGGCATGCGAGCACTTGGTTCAAAATTATGTGATAGAATCAAGTCAATCTTTTTTTTTCAAATGGAGTTGCTTAAATGGAACTGGAGCTGCATATGGATTTTGCACTTCAGTCTGGTTCATTGTTGTCTGCATAATTGATTCATTCAATTAGAGTTTTGACTGACCTTGGATTCTCTCCTTCAATTGGGCAAAATGCAAGTTCGAGGGAGGCAAGCAGAATGTCATCTTTGGCAGTTGTCTGACAGATGACAAGGTTGCAATATTTCATTCTCAATAGATTAGCATGATGAGAGCATTTCCAATTTTTTATTTTCTTCTAATCCTGTCCAATTACTCTTTTGGGAAATTAGGGAATTTTTGCCTGGATGTACAGTTCAGCTTTGTTTTGTCTCTTTGAAGGTTTTGTCGTAATCCAGATGGCGATGAGGCACCTTGGTGCTTCACTCCTGATGGGAAATTTGAATATTGTGATATCCCTCAGTGTCCACAGAGCCTGGATGATGAGCCTGGTAAGCACTGTCTCTTCTTGAGTTCACTTGAAAGAAGTGTCTGGATTGATGGAATGATATTGTTCTATAGAGAAACTGTTGCATCGGATGCAGCGCTCCTGCCAGCAGAATCAATTCCAGTGCCTTGCTGAAGAATGCATCCTCTCAGCTTATGTCTGTGATGGGGAACAGGTGAGATCCACGTTCTTCCAGTTTCTGTTTGACTTCCAGACTTTGCAGTAAATAGCATTCCAGCTTATTTGCAGTGATACAATGCAGAAAATTCATCAGATTAGCATCAACACCTTAAAATCATTGATGGGGATGTGGGGATTGATGGGCGAGTTTCTGTTAGATCTCTCTAACGAGTTTCTGTCAGATCAAAACCACACCCACAGGGTTGAAGAAATTAGACTAATTACCTACTTACTGGAACCTTTGAAAGTTTCTCTCATGGCATTACTGCTGTGAGCATGTTAATGTTGTTTGTCATATTCTTCCCTTGCCTACAAATTGTGCTCCTCAAGAAGAAATGGATGAGGAAATTTCATTTTCTTTAAATCATATCAGAGTTGTACATGCTATGAAGCTATATGTTTCTAATTGTAGTTTTGGAAAATAAGACTAATACGTTGACTTTTCTCATTGGTTTGGTAATTTGCCTATTCCCCAAATATTTAAGAACATAGTCTTTGCTGACTAGGTAGAATGATTGCAGAAATACCTAGCTCTTGGTGTTACTGGTGGCAGCACCTGACATATGATGATCTGCCATTTTTTATTACCAGGACTGCACAAACAACCTGGATGAGGAATACTGTGTGAGCTACCTGAAAGACTTTGATATAAAGCCAAAGCACAGGTTGGCTTTGACTGAGGTCACCAAGTGGCGCTACATCAATGTTGACACTTGTGCTCGCCGCTGTGTTGAAGCTAAAAACTTTGTATGCCACTCCTTCAGCTACAGGTACACAATTCTCTGACTCTGTTTCATCCAAATGTTTTAAATTTTATTCCTTTCATGAGATAATCCTATTTCAGAGTTTCCAAATTGCAGTTATCCCCTTAGATTGCAAATTCATTTTCCTTCCACTGTACCTGCAAAACATCTGCAGGTAGAATACGAGGAAGATGAAGAAATGAAATTTCTTCAGAAACTTTGTGGGTTAGCCATTACTTTTATTGCGATTATTTTATGGGTGAGACAGATGCCCTCCAGGAGTTTGATTGCAATACAGTATTTAGATGTCCTATAACATTTGACATGCTTGATGGATGAATTTTGGAGTCCTGTAATTTTTTCCTTTTTGCTCCTGTAAAATTTCTCATCTGCTAACATTTAAATGGGGAGCATTATGCTGCTAGACAGACAAATTGGGCCATAGTTAGCCTAAGAGTTTGTGTCAATAGTGAGGTGTTGGAGACATGTATCCTGAGCGATGAGAACGTGGAGACATCAGGGGCCCTGGAAAGTGACAAGCGTTACTCCTACTATGAGCGCAAGTCCCTCCGCAGTAACTGCTCTGACATGTTCATCTGTGACAATGGCAAATGTCTCAATCACTCTAGTGTAAGTCAGTATAGTTCTCAACATCGCTTATTCAGGATTTAATATGATCTCTGTGTGTCACTAAGAAGAACTGCCTTTGTTGTTCAGGCACATCCATTATGTCTTCTTTGCATTCATCATTGAGTTTCATCTGATTACTATCGAAATAAAGATTTTTCAGGCAGTTAGTGGGAATTCTTCAGGGTTAAATAACTGTCAAAAGCTAAGATTTGAAGTTAGGATCAAGTTTCCTCAAATTTTTAACAATTTGCTGATTGCAATAAGCTGTAGAGTGCTCTGATTTGCCTGTGACAGCTTCCTCTTCAGGAGGTGTTATTTTTAGTAATAGGGTGAATTTATTATATCTTCATATGTTTGCATCACCCTTTACCTTCATAAACTGCAGTGTAATGTGGATGAGTTATGGTCTACTTTCAGGTCTGTAACGGAAGACAAGAATGTGGTGATGAGTCAGATGAAAAGGTATGTAAGGTTCCAGTCATTGAACTGAAGCTCCAAGGGGGCATGAAGCCACACCAGGGGAGGGTTGAGGTCAAAGGTCAGCTATTATTTTGTATTTAGCATAATACAGAAAATGTATTGCCTCCAATAATATTTTTTTGCAGGAAGTCTGTGAATCAATGCACTCATTAGAAACTTTAACTTCTCCTTATTTTGTAGGTTGTTTTTGGATTAAAATGGGCCATCTCACTGCTGCCAGAAGTAACTGCAAAGTTTGAATTTTGGAAGCTTCAGGCATGAAAAGCAAAAAAGCAGTCGCCACTTTCATTTCTCATATTTGAGTAAATTAACAACATTTTTGGGGGCAAGGGATGAGATATGGAGTCTGGGATATTTATTTTATGGCTTTTTGCACCATAAATAGACACTTAATTCTGCTTCTCATTCAGACTACTGGACTGTAATTCTTTAATTTTCCATAAAGGCTGATAAGGAGGAGAATCAAAATGAGCAATGTCACATATATGTAATGCTGGTCTGTCTGAAAGAATGTTGTCATAAATTAGCATATGTACTAATATATGATGCAGCAGAATCATTCTCACCTGACCCTTCTGTTATTCCTGAAAAGTTTTATACCAGGAGGCTTATTATGTGGGATAACATACATTTATCTTTGGCTTAAAATGGTATTTACCATGAAACATATTGTGAGGGCAAAATTTCTTAATGAAACTTCCTTTGAAATTGTAAGAACCAATTTGGCTCCTTCACTGCATTGTCTGTTTTCTGTCTCATCTTTTTTCCAAGAATTTAAAGATGCCAATGCTGCCAAAGGGAGAGCATCAAACTGCATACTTTTAACATCGCTCTTTCTGTTTTCATTCAAGCATAACATGAGCTTCTCATGCATGCTTTTTAACCCTTTCACTGGCATTGGCATCTCCTAGTGCCCAGAATATGCCTATGTGTCCTCCAATGACACCTCTAGGAGGAGGTTGGAGACTTCAAGTTTTCATCTGCCAGTGAAAGATTTAAAAACAAATAATCTCTGTCAAATGTAGCTAATCTTGATCAAGGATGTCTCATCATAATGGGAAGGTTCATGAGCCTTTTAAATACAATTGTAACCATTGCAGTTCTTGGAATGCAGATTTTTAAAATATTAAGCACCACTATTTTGAGTTTGGTGTTTCTTTTTGTCATGTTCAGTTTTGTCATGCTGTATCATTTAATTAATTGGCATAACATTAAACTACTTTGTGCATTTAATCTTATTTTGCAATGTCAAGAAAAGTAATTTTGGGGGCTTTCTTGTGGATTGAGTGTCATATTTGTTCAGTTGTATAAGTTTGAAACATCCTTATATATTCCTTCTTGCTTGGATTTTCTTTTGCTTATGAGACTTGTTTTCTGTTTGGAAGCTTATGGAGAATGGGGTGTGATCTGTGATGACAAGTTTGGGCTGTCGGATGCAGAAGTCATCTGTCGTCAGCTGGGCTATTCTTTGGGAGCCTTGAAGACATTTTCTGGTTCAGCATTTGGCTCTGGAAGTGGAAAGTTTCTCTTGGATGACCTGACCTGCACAGGGAATGAATCTTCCATCGCCGAGTGCCAGTTTCCTGGCTGGGGACAGCATGACTGCCATGCTGAAGAAGTAACAGCTCTTCTTTATCAGTTTCATCTCCATTTACTGTTCTCTGTACTGTAGGGTCCACTGCACAGAGGTGGACTCAGGGCTTATGCAAAACACACAAAAAGATGTCAAGTAAAACCATTGAAACTGAAACATGAGGTGAATTGCCATATGAATGCATGTGGTTGTAACTTTTGAGGCCTCACATTTTTCTGAAGTTTTCAGTTCTGTATCTCCTTTAGGTATAGTGAAGGTATAAAGGGGAATAAATTTTTGTTCCTTACCTTTATTTTTGCTAGTGGTCCGGTTCCATACCACAAATGTCAACATGCTGCACAGTTTCTGGCGTGAGACTAGTTTGCCTCACCTTTTCTTCACTGCACATAGTGTGCAGTGAAGAAGAGGTGAAGGAGTCCTTCATCCCATTCAGAAGGTACTGGTCTGGAAAAGAGTGCAGGGTGTATGGAATTCTTTAATTGGTCTTGTTATAATGACAGAGAGGAAGGGAGGGGTTGGAAGTCTCACTGGAAGGGGAGAAATGTTTGCATTTGGAGGAAGGTTCAAGTATCCTTCTGTTCAAACTTTTAATGAGACTTGCAGTTTGTAAGGTTTCTTTTATCCTGTTTAATATTACCCATGTTTTCTTAGTATCCTCTGTAGCTAAACACTCTTTGCTCTGTTAAGTTATTTATGCAGATTTCACTTTTCACAACCACAGGAAGAAGCATGAGACAATCTGTAGCAAAGAAATGATAACCAATGAGTTTCAGCACTCTTCGTTGGTATTTTTATAACAGACAGATAGACAAATGTGTCACACAATTGTAAACAAAACACTCCTGTGTTGAACTGGTTTCATCTTTAACCCTCCAGGTATCACTATCTTGGTACATAGTTGCTGATTTCACATAGATTGATTACTTAGGTTGAGGATGGAATGTAAGGAACCAAGGAGTTGGCCTTCATCTCATCAATGTTGACAGTAACACTTTGCATCTTTGACTTAATCCTTTCTTCTCAACTTTACTTTCAATCTTGTTAATGAGCCTTCTTTACCGGTCGATGAAGTCCTTGCGTGTTTTTTACTTGCTTAAATCTGGATTTTTGTTAATTAGTCGTGAGAGACACAAACAGGAACCCTGCAAAATTTTTCTGTAGGTAGCAGGAGTGGAGTGTCGTGTGGCATTGGAGGAGTGCAGGGATCATGAATTTGAGTGCCAGAGTGGGGAATGTGTACCAATCGACTTCCTCTGTGACGAGGTTGCTGACTGCACTGATCAATCTGATGAGAAAGACACATGTCAGGTCTGTTGAACTTTCACTTTCATCTTGTGATGTGGGGTAGGCTTGCTATCAACTGGTAAATTGTGCCAATGAACACTTCTCCCAATGTGGTCAATTATTAAATTTATGTAAGACCTAATCCCATATTTTATTTCTTACTATGAAAAACTGGGTGAAGGAATGTTGCTGTAGTATGTGCAGGACTGCTATACTCTCTTGACAGTCCCTATTGACTTCAGGAGACAGCCAGACATTTCAAGTACATAAATTGCACTTGCTGAGTCTTGTTGCTTCCAGAAAAGGCAAAAACCATATTTTTAATCAATTAAATCATATTTTAAAAATTTTTCTGCTGCATATTTCTCGGAATCTCGAATGAAGGCTGATGAGGTTTTTCTTCAAGAAGAACAGGTAGTTCCCAAGGCAGCCTGGTAAACTCATTGTCCAGAGCACCACCTGCCACTGACTGAATTTGAACCTTCTTGCCTATTACCCAAGATTCTTAACAGCTGAGCCACTGTGATGCAGCTGTGCTTGAATCTTAAAACATGAATAAACATGATATTTGGAGCTCAACACCACCTCAATTAGCATAATTTAAAATGGCATCCAAGACCTTAAACATGTGTAAATTGATTTCAATTGCATAATTTAAAAAAAGTACATCTTGATTAAAATCAGTCAACCCTGACTGCTTCCATTCCATTTTCATTCTTTCTATTGAGATTAATCACTCTCTGGTGGATGATGATTGTTTTGTATTGAATGTAGCTGCCCCTCATGGTGCGTCTGTCGAGGAACGACATCCCAGAAAGTCGAATCAATGAAAGCAAGGAAGAAATGTCAGGAAGAGTGGAAGTACGCTACCGGGGGATCTGGGGAAGTATCTGTGATGATGGATTTGATGATAATGATGCCACGGTAAGTCCTGAAATAAGCCAAAAGAGACTGAAGCCCAATTACAGAAACCTCATTTAGGTGAAGTAAAAGGGCCTTTAAGCTATGGAGCTTTTTTTCCATCATTGGAGTCCATGGATTCTTAACCCTTTGAGTGGTGCCTTTTTTCTGACTGGCCGTGCCCCCAAGGGTGAGTTTTTTAGCAGATGGGCTCCAGCTCAGAATTTTTTACTTTTATGAACATGAACAGCTTTACCTCAAAGTGATGGCATCTGTACAAATGTGGCAATTTGAATTCCAAGATGCAGGACATACTGGTACGGCCAAACTCCTGCAGGACCAGGAACGCATGGCAGTACCAGTACAGCCATACCGCTCAATGGGTTAAAGGACCACTAAAGGAGGTTTCAGCATTCATGCTAACATCTGCAGAGCAAGCATCATAAGTGTGTTGTGGCTACTTGCCCTTTGTGTACTATTCAAGTCATTGTTCTAGTGAGACTTGGACTGATACATTGCAAAATCTCAAGGTTGGCAGAATGTCCTTTTTTGTCATAAATTTGCTGGCTGATTTCCCAAACAAATGATGTGTAAAGTTTGCTAAGTTTTCAAGTTTTGGTTTAAATAAATTTAGTTAACTTTTAAGCAATGTTATTCCTGAATGTACTCATTGACAATTGACAAAACCAATTTGTTTGCCCACATGCCTGCAGACATCCAAGCGTTTGCTTAAGATCTTATTTCTTATTGTAAGAGAATCCTCCATTTTTAAACAATGGGGGCTTGTTCAGGAAAACAAAAGTTCTTACAAAGTTTAATTTAAAATTATTGGCCCGATGAAGGAGGAAGCCCATAAGTGCACATCTAGACTGAAACTCTGCTAAAGTAGTAGAGCACATGTGCATGCAATGCATGGATAATTCTGTATTCATATATTTCATTTTTTCTCAGAATGAATTTTATTTTATGATGAGAGATGATAATACCAATTTACAAACCTACCTTACCCCTGGTATAGGTAATATGTAAGATGCTGGGCATGGCCAAGCAAGGTCGAGCCTTGAAGGGAGGGGAGTTTGGCGCAGGGGCAGGGCCAATTTGGTTGGACGAGCTCCAGTGTGATGGGACAGAGGAGAGCCTCATGGACTGCCTCCATCTTCCCTGGGGTCAGAGCAATTGCCAGCATAATGAGGATGCAGCCCTTGAGTGTCTGCCTGAAGGGAAGGACCCGGTCAATATTGAAATCCTTGAGGTGAGCTTCATCTTTTGTGAGAGTGACATGCATTATATCTAGGGATGGGGTGGTCAATTGACTGGTCAATTGACCACTTTTTAATTGACCATTATTGACCACTAATTTTTTTAATTCAGTGAATTAAGATATTTTTTATAGAGCTCATAACTGTGGTCATTTATCCCCCAGCACTGAAACCAAAGAGCCAGTTCAATTTTTAAGATTTGTTCATGCAGCCTGCCAAACACCTAAACTGTGGCACCTGTTGCGTATGAAAACATTTTAGCAAATGTTCAAACTACCATGACCTTTCACCTGAGTGATGCAGAGTGTGTGTGCAAGCATAGCTTGCTGTTCAAAGTTTTATAGCCTCAAGGACTTTCAAAGTTAAGATTCAAGATCTAAGTAACAGCTTTAGAACTTTAGTTTCGTGCAAGGTCAATCATGGTCCTGGCTAATAGTCTGCATCAGAGCATAAAATTATTCTCAAAGTCTGTGATCATGGGGCAAGTACTTGGGTTATGCCTANATGGTCCTGGCTAATAGTCTGCATCAGAGCATCAAATTATTCTCAAAGTCTGAGATCATGGGACAAGTACTTGGGTCTGCCTAAAAAAAATTAATCTAGTTATGAAAACTTGATTCATTACTGTTTACCCTATAGATTGCATGAGTTGGAACATTAAATTTATCTTAGCAATGAGATGTTGACTGGTCAACATGGTCATTTACTGTATGATCATATAGTCATAAGGCCTAACCTCTTGTTGGGCCATTATTTTCATTATTTTCCCATTTTAACCATTATTTTCTGCAAATGGTCTAAAATGACCATGTTGACCAGTCAGCTTTCCATCCCTAGTCTATCACTTGTGAGTCATGACATATATAATGGTGCAAAAACTACGAAGAAAAAAATAAATAAATAAAAGTTGGTCCTATTTACCAAAATTGACCATATTGACTGGTCAATTGACATATTTTTAATTGACTGGTCAATAACCCATCCCTAATTATATCTATTGCTGTTTATTCAGTGAAGTATATTTATTATGAGTTTACTTTTATGCTTGGATGGGAAGGGAATTGAAACATATATCAGGGAAAAGTTATTTTATGCTAGTATAGGTCTTGAACAGATTCTTGCATGTGTAAGTCGTAGTTTCTCCTCGTTCTATCTATAATGCCCAGCATTTCTCATATATTTATTGATTCCAAAAGTCAACCATTTCTTGCATTGGAAATGACTATGTGTAAAGAAATCATGAAAATATTAAAATGAAACAGATAGGAGAAAGATATCAAGTGAGGAAATGAAGCATATCAATCAATGGTGACAAAATCTTCCCAACTGATTTGATTACCCCTCTTAATGCAAAATCGCCAAGATAAGCACTGCAAGTAGATGATGTCTGTAGAAGGAAGCCCTTTCATGGGTGTGTTTTTCTGACCTAGTGCACTCTCGCCCAGAGTGAGACTTCTTTAAGGCTGAGTGACAGCTTGTGTTTATGTGGAATTTGTGTACATTAATCTGTTGAATTATTCTGGGAGATGTTTTGGAATCAATTTCCAAGAAACTTGGATACAAGATGCTTGAAATTTCCAGTGCTTACTCTGGCTGGCCACCTAGGACAAAACTGATTTTTCAGTGCATGTCCATGAAAGGTTTTTAGAAATTGAATCTGTCCATGCAAAAAGCAAACATTTTTTCCTTGCAACTGCATAACATTATGCATAGGGATAAAATGGTGACAATGTGATGATCTTCATAAAACTTGTTCATGATCCAATAGTTAATAGATTCATTAATGGCAAACCCTTTATCATCTTCAGGCAACAGAAGGGGTTGCAAGCAATGAAGTACTTGGCACTTATCCAGGGCTTCCTGAGATCTGTGGAAGGAAAGGTGTGGAGTACAAGCCACCACTCCAGTCCCAGACAAGAGGAAGGATCATGTCTGGACGTCAGGCCACACCTGGTGCTCACCCATGGCAGGTGCAGTCTTCGTTTCAGCTATCTCAGAAGTAAAGCTGAGGCACATGTAATGGCAAGCATCATTTTGGGAATTGGTCACAGTCTCATGGAGGATGTACAGATATGGACTGCAATTTAGGCTCATGATGCATCATGATAATTTTTTGCTGTGGTGGCCTTAAATGAGAAGGTAATGAAGTAAGTGTATAATGACCCAATGGGAATCTTCCTCTTCATCTCTCACATCTTTCTCTGGGATAGCTGGATTGCATTTCAGTCATTATGAGTTTATTGAATTTAATGTTTCCAAAGCAACAATAATCTTTAAATTTTATCTTGTTTTAGTATGTGACTCACTTTATTATGATGAATTTGAATATTTTATTCAAGAAACAGGAAAAGTGTTGTTTGAATTGGAGACAAAGATGATAACTTCTTTGTAGGCATCACTCCGGGTAAGGGCAGGGACATCCAGTGCCCATTGGTGTGGGGCAGTGATTGTGACTCCAAACCATGTCCTCACTGCAGCACATTGTCTAGAGGACTACCCCAAGGGAGCATACGTGGTTCGAGTGGGGGATACCGATTCACAGGTATGTCGTAATTTCTGATGGCATTTCACTGACTGGGATATAAAAATTCCCCAAATATTTCCAACAAACTTGCATTGAAGAGAGATTCTCCTTTTGAAATATTCTCTCAGTATTGCAACTCAGACAGCACTGCATGGTGTCACGTGTCAAGGGTCTGTCAGTTAGTTTATACCTTTATGAATATACAGAAGCAGTCATCATAAGCCTTTTTTTTGCTCCTTGAAATTGGATCAGCTCTGTGATCTCTGATATATGTTCTATTTAATAAATTTAACTCTTGTACATCAAAATGCTGATTGAATGACCATGCAGAGGAAAGAATGCTTGCAGCTTTTCCATAGGGGCCAGGTAAATGCTCTCCTTTTTATCCAAATGCTGTTAAACAGTTTTTCTTCATAATCTGGACTCATTCTCTGGTCCTTGGGCTATTAATGCCCATTAACGTGAATTTCCCAAAATATGAGGATTAATGCCTCTATTAGAGAAAAGGAGGATCAGTTTTTCTCGCTTTTCTGAGCATTTAAAAGAAGAAAGATTCTGGTCTCAAATCTTCTCCTCGTATACTTCCCCTATTAGGAAATAACCTTTCTCCTCTGTCTCCCCCCTTCCCTGGAATGAGTGA
Organism: Darwinula stevensoni; assembly: GCA_905338385.1. Lineage (NCBI taxonomy): Eukaryota > Metazoa > Arthropoda > Ostracoda > Podocopida > Darwinulidae > Darwinula > Darwinula stevensoni. The sequence continues at coordinate 17,363 of CAJPEV010002120.1, read as the reverse complement.
ATAAAAAAATAATCAGGGAGGAGGGATGACTTTCTCCATTCTTTGCCAGAGACATATAGCACTACTGAGAGTGGAGTTTATTTTTATGGCAAACAATAAGTAAAACTGAGTGCTAAGTTAGGTTTTCACTGATCCAGATGAACTTTCCCAATCCCCTGATTTTCAGATTAAGGAATGACATTAAATGGTGTAAGCTTTCTATGGGTTGAATAATTTCAGGAGGTGGAATCTGAGGAGAAGGAGTTTGGGATCGAGGAGGTGCGATACCACGAGCGGAAGCACGAGGGGATTCGCTATAACAATGATGTAGCCATCCTTTTGTTGAAAGGGGAGGGGATTCGTTTTGGTACCAAGGTCCACCCCATCTGCCTCCCCTCCCCTGAAGTTGATTATGCACCTGGCATGAATTGCACCATCTCAGGCTGGGGCAGTACTGGCATCAGTGAGCATCAACTTCATATACCTTTTTTTCTCCTTTCCTCAGGAATGACACTGGAGTACAAATCATGAGTGAAAATGTTGACCAGTCCAGTTAGTGTAACTATACAAGACTAACTTGATAATGACACAGTATTGGCTTGAAAAGGGTAGGTTTGAAAAAAAAAAGGAGCTAATTTTTCAGTAGAAATGTTACTCTTTGGTAGCAATGTCACAAACTTGTACAGGTAGCACTTTGTTACTCAGTATGTTGCCTGTCTTGAAGAAAGTGGAAAACTATACTTCTCTCTCTATTGTTTCTTAGTCTCATTATTGTATTTATGACAAATTTTTGTCACCGTCAGGTTATGCATACACACTACAAGAGGCAACGATTCCCATCCTTCCGATCGAGCAGTGTCGGTCACCATTGGTGTATGGTGATAGAATCACACCAGGAATGTTTTGTGCGGGCTTCCTTGAGGGTGGCATTGACTCGTGTCAAGGAGACTCCGGGGGACCCTTTGTCTGCTATGACAATGGTCAGTAGTGTTCCTCATTGCCTTGATCTTTACCTAAATGTTATGTGTATGTGGGTACACATGAATTGATAATAAGAAGTCAGACTTCATGAGGTGGCTAATTATAAGTGCTTAGAAATTGCTTTTTACGGTCCATTTATACTGTGTATTTTAATTGCTAAAGGAAGTCAGACTTCCTGTACAGTTGGTAAATGAAATCAAGAATTTCCAGTTTTTGCTTTATTGATATAAATTTCACTTTGTAGAATTCTGGAGCATTTCATTATAGTTTGCCTTCAATCATTCTAGGTATTCAACTGAGGCTTAACAGGTTTTTATTTTTAAAAATTACTTTTTCACATGAAAGGAGCAGTTCATATGTTAGGTTGCTCACATATTCTTCATTTAGAATTTCTTCTGATGTAGCTTCTAGTACTTTAAGGATTACTGCCACAATGAATGTATGTTAGTAACTTTTTGCTTCTCTATTGACAAGTTATGATCCTTCCAGTCTGAGTAAAGGGACAGGAAGAGGAAAAAGTTGTCAAGTTTAGAATTGACCAGAGAAGACAGTATATTTGAAAGAAGTTGAGTGTTATTTCATGTTAACTTTGATATGAGTCCCCAGTACTTCATAGGGACATGCATGCTTAGTGCCACAAAATGCAGCATGAGACACTACCCATGTAGCACATGACATTGAAACAACATTGATTCAACATCTGGACATTGAACCAATGTTGAATCAATGTTATGTGCTACTATGGTAGTGCCTTTTAACATAAAGGCATTGAAAACCTGTCAAATTCAAAGGTTTGAGTGATCATTATCGATGTTAAAAGACCTGTTGGGTCATAAAAATGCCCCAGGGAAAATCTAGCCTACTCGAGTCAGCACATCTTAGGAGATCCAGAGATTTATTTATAATTCATGTTGAAGGTACACATCCCTCTGAACTTGTTCTTAATGGGGTTTTTGTGGAAATACTGGATTGTTCTCATCCTGGTAATAGCATACGTATATACTTTTTGCTCTCATGAACAGTGTGATAATTGAAAATGAATTTTCTGGAATCCCTCTGAAGAACATCCACGCTAGATCTCATCCCTTTGTTGATTTTTAATTTTTTATTTCATTTCATTTCATATAGGGAGACATGTATTATATGGGTTGATCAGCTGGGGACATGGATGCGCACAGCCGAATCGACCAGGTGTCTACGTCCGAGTGGCCAGCTACATGGATTGGATCATTTCTCGACTTGCTTGACACTTCCCAACCCTCTCTCTTCTTCAATCCATCAACTGTGATTCTTGAATTAATTTGTTCACTTATGTGCCATGGATCAACTGCAAGTCTATTTTTCCAATTGAAGCTGACTCTAAATATATACAGGATGTCTTGAACTTTTCATTATCGGAAGTCCTCATTTCATTTAAGCCATCACTACAATTCACAAGTTATGTATACAGGGTGGGGCAAAAGTCCATGAACATATGAATTTCTTGGGAACTTCATTTTCACAGAAACTGCTTGATGGCAGCACATTTCTGTATCCCTTTCTCATCAATTAGGCATACAGTGGTTGGAGTCCAGTTGAGAGTGTTCCCATTGTGACCACTGAAAACAAACAACTGACACTCACCTGGAACAAGAATGACAATTTTGGTGATGTGTCATTTCCATTACCATTCATGTGCTTGAGTGTGCACAGTTTAGTCATAATTTGATGGATGACATTTGAAAAAGATTTTTGATTGAGTGTAGTGAACAATTGTGTATTTAACAAAAAAATGAGTGGAGTTGATGATTAATGCAAAAACAGGTAACAGTCTTCAGCAAACTTGTATGGTTGCCATGAAAAACACCCAAATGGGCCAAGACTGTTGATTCACTACGTTTTAGATTTAATGGCAAAATTCCGGGCAACCTGCAGTGTCCTTGATGCAAAAAAAGAATTGGGCACAATAGGAGAAGCCGATCCAACTGCACTTCTGGCACTAGTACCCATGCAGCTACCATGCTACCACAATCAATGAGAGATGTTGAGAGCTGTGGGTATTAATGAAAGGTTAGACAGAAAAGAGAATTCAATTCCCCAAAAAACTTCTGACTTATACCCCACCCTGTGTAACTCTGCTAATGGTCTGGATCTAAAACCACAATGATCAGAATAGATTTAGTTCCTTAATGCGATCAGAAGACCTTAGCTCATTTCAAAACTCTCACATGACTGCTGGAATTAGTCACCTTGCACAGCTCCATAAATAGGCATGAATATTATGACTATTGCACAGGGTACATAATTCAGAATTGGATGCTAGCAGACCAGATCTCACATCAGTGAATCACATCACGGAAGGAAATTGTAAATAAATTTATTTCTTCATGCAGAAAGGTGTATCAGAAGCCCCTCTGAGCCTGGGTTTAAGTGACTCATTTTTCATACCTTCTGAGCGCAACAGGTCTATGTCTGCTCATGCTTATGTACCTGTCCGGCAATTTCTAGAGTTACACTTCAGCTTTCAAAGGTCAAACTTTAAAAATGTCCAAGACAAGGAGCGAGCAAGAAAAACACACTTGAGGATGATACATTTTCTTTATTTATTAAAAGGCATAATTAAAAAAAAACCTCTTCTCCCAGCCAGCTTCCTGGAGAAAAATTTTCTGAATCTCTAGTTGACTCCAAAATGGATTCAAGAAATGAATCACTAAAACTCAATCCCTATGGAGTGAATTTTTCTTAGTTTTCTTAGTCTAGTTTGAAAACTTGGAGTCTAATTTTCTTAATATCACAAAAGTTTCATTGACACATTCTTCCCCTGAGGTCTCCAATTACAACCAGGAGACTTGAGTCGCCATTTGATTCTTCACATCCCCTCCAGGCTCAGCAGACCGTTCAGGTGCAGAACAAAATGTGTTCAGGTATTTGACAATACGCCCACCAGAATGCAGGCACCAAGGAAAGGAAAAGTAGTTTAAGACTAGAATGAAATTAGAATGCCACAAGATATGAGTTGGGATCAGTCACAATTGTCTCTCTCTCAATATTATATCATATGGAAAGACAGTTGCAGGTTGTCAATATTTTGCACTTTCTGCAAGAAAGGTGCTGGGCCTTGATACCTAATTTATACATTAAATAATAAATCACCTCAAAGTGATGATACATCTTAGCATTTTAAATTTTAAACTCAGATATAAAATAAAATAAATTTTTGTATGTTCTCACTTTGTCAGACCTATAATGTTTAAATTTTTCAGGAGGGTAATAAAATCCTTCCTGCAAGTAAAATGGCTCTGTAGTGTTTTGCCTTGAGCAAGTACCTGCCAAAATATATTTAATTATGAATTTTTTTTAATTTAACATTTTCAACAGAAAAATTCACATAAAGGATGAAATGAAAATTCATCCTAGTCCAAGAACTTCCATGTGGACTTCATATAGTATATGACTTCAATCTCCATTCCATTGTAGATTGCTACACAGGCATTCTTGAGGTTTAAGCAAGCACTCAAAAGCAACACTTAAATTCTTCCCATCAATTCCACTATACCAAACATTGGGATTTTTTTTCCCTAGATTACTTGTGAATAAATTAATGATATGGCAGAGATAATTTGTCTTTGGTGGGCCTTTTTTTTTTTTTTTTTTTTTCTTTTCCTCTCGCAATGTTTTTTTCCCTTTTAATTTGTCTTTGGTGGGCTTTTTTTTTTTTTTTTTTTTACATAGAACCATGCCAAATTTTTCTATACATCCCAACTTGAGGGGTTACTCTAAGCTTTGCCTGAAATACAACAGAAGTGCTGAAAAGTGAGCACATGGCAGAGGTTTGGAATATACTTCCTGAACCCTTTCAGTTCTGGCAGGACTCAGAGTCTCACTTTTTTTGGGTATATTTCGCATGGCTATGTAGGAATGCAAAGCCTTGAAGCTTAGAGGGACTTCTGAGTCTCTCACCTCTTTTGGAATTTTTTTTGTGATTAAAATGTTGACAGCCAAAGTAGTTTTGCTGATTCCTATTGGCATGTCACATTGCAACATTTTATTTCACCCTTGGCATGGTACAAAACATGCAGTGACACACTGGGGTGTTACAAGGTGATCAACATGTTAATGACAAAAGGGATATTGCAGTGAGCCTTCATTAGGCAGAGTCTATACACACACAAACAGCAGAACAACTGAGCAAGGGAGATGGAGAGAAAAGGGCACACAGTAAGGACAAGTGAATGGGTCCTTCCAGGGAAGATGAAGAGCTACCCCAAAGGGATTGACCCCTTAGTTGTCATTCCCAAGGATACAGGTAACCTCATTAATTCGATATCATATAGTTCAAAGTATTGGATGCTTCAAAGTCATCTACGTTCCACATCCAAGAGGATAGTGATCTGTATGCTTTATAGTATGGATAATTCAAAATATGGATACTATGAAATTCAAAGGCATTTTCTGGTTCCAGGAGCTATAAAAGCAGAAACATGTTCGTTTACTTAGAAGGGCACTTTTCCCTATGATCTACAAATGACCTGTATCAAATCTCAATTCAATTTTTTTCCCTTATAATGTGACATCATTCATTAACATCTGTTTATTATTGTTGGCAATTGTTTATATGTAATTGCAGCAGTACAAATACAAAAATTTTAAGTCAGGTCTTTCCTTTATTATGCATGAGATATTTTATTACAGTTGAGGGGTGTGTGGGTGGAATAATATAGTATTACAAATAACAATGGCCAAACTGGATAATTCAACCCCACTTACTTCAGTCAGAATTTTTTGGTCCCCTGGATTTCAATTTAACAAGGTTTTCCTGATCCTATATGAATGCAACTATGCCTTGATCTCTTCCACATCGTTTATTATAGAAAAATGTTCTTAGTTAATATCAGAATCAAACTTTTACGGTTTAATGAAAACTTAATAATTTAATTAATGTTTACTTTAAAATAGTTTTCTATTGCAGGAACAAATATTTAAAAATGACAGAGAAAATCCCAAAACAGGAGATTCACAGTCAACTTTAAAATCTTTAAAATGCAACCATTAAAGGGATTACTGTAAGAAGGAGATGAAAGAGCAAGAAAAGTGAGAAAAGACATAAGGGAAAAAGTGGAAATAGAGAGGGAACGGAAAGAGGGGAGGAGGAAAAGACTTAAAGGGGACAGGGGAAAAGAGAGGGATCACAGACAAAGGAGCCAGGTGAGCTAGGCAGGGAGGTTACTTGTTTCCCACCTCCACTCCAACACAACAGGAATGTTACATGCAAACACAACATAGCACTCCAACAAACCAAATCAGCCTTGGATCATGATGCAAAATGCCTATCCATTTCATAATTTGTAGTTCTGTCCAGATTCAAAAATGGAGAATTAACTTTGACAAGGTTTTGGTAGATGAAACAAAAGTATATCAAAATAAAATATGGATATGTACTTCAGTTGATCTGTTTGCTTTCATACAGTTAGATTTTGATATAAGTTAAAGAAAAACCTTGACTTTAGATTGAGGCATGCAAAGTTTTGAGTGCAACTCTGAATGAGGATAGGGTCCACATGATGCCTTCCAGTCCTCAGATGTTTTGCCCAAAACTGGAGCATCTTAGCATGCCAAAAAAACACTGGGCATAAACGGCCTCCTGCTCTTTTCAAGCCTGATCACATTTTCCAGTATATACATATATACATGGCCTTCCATAAATTAATTGGCCCCTTTTCTCATGAGGCAGGAAATAACAGAGTCCATTTAATTCAGCCATGCAAAAGTCAACTCATGGATAACTAATAGCAGAGGCTGGCAAGTAGATTTTTGGAAAAGAGAAACAGACTTTGAAACTGACTTTATACCTTCTTTGGCAATGCAATACAACGATTCTTGGGCTATTAAAGTTTCAGATGGTCAATAACTCCTTTCTTCAGTCTGTAATTTCAAGATCGAATGACTTTGTCATTGGCTTACCCCTTAACCCCCAACCCCTTAAAAGCTTAGGACCTACTTCGGTTCACGTCGAACTTAGGCCTGAGTCTCACTTGACCATGAAGGCTAGCAGCCGATTCCAAGAAAGTGGTCGGCCACCATGTGGCTCAAGGAGAGAATCGATCTAAGGCAACTGATCTCATTCAACGACAGTCGCTCAAACACGGAAAAGCTTACAACCTAGCCTAAGCCTACTACAGCAAAACGGGTCATGCCTCGGCATAAATCTAACAGGAAATGAGTTTCAAGAGCATTGGCTAGGTTAACGTCCAGGCCAGGCCTAACCTATGAACAAGCCCCCCTCGGTCGGCAACTAGGCAAGGTAATAGCATAGACGGGTGATAGCGCCGTGAAGAGTATACAAGGACTTCGCATGGTTGCAGGAGCGGCAGTATACCAGGATAAATGTATTCATTTTATTGTCCTACAGATATGACTCCTATGCCTCCAGAGATGTCACTAGCACGTTGAATAACCTATAAATAATAAGGAAAACATTGACAATGCTACCATTCTCGGCTTCATCTTCTCGAAAAGGGACTAGATAACTACGTAGTAGACAGAGTCCCGCAGCTGAGCGCATGCACTTTCACTCCCTCTCGTTTCATCGGGCCAGGCAACGACTCGTCCCTGTCGCTCGGCCAGTCAGTTCTCGGCGCCATGGATTCCTCGTCGCCCATGTTCCCGGTGTCTTCGCGCTCCAGGTTCAATCCCGATGATGTTCAGCTGCTCTTGGATGAAGTGGAACTACGCAAGAAAGTGCTGCTGGGACCGGGCAAGACCAGCACTCAAGCCGCGAAGACGAAGGCATGGAACGACATAGCCAACGTCTTGTTCTCGAAGACGAGAATCCTCAGGTCGGGCGACGAAGTGAAATACGAATTCATCCAACTGAAACAGGAAGCGAAACAACGGGAAACCGCCTATCTGGAAAGCATCAGAAACCGCGACAGACGAGCCTCGATCCGTCCACCCTCGGAAACCGACTCCAGAATCCTCGCCATGGTCGAAGAACCCGGCACCGCTCCATCGATAAGCGACGTCCTCGAGGATTCAGGATCTCATCGCCAACAGCCGTCACCTGCTTCGAGTCCTCCTCCGGGTGAGTGCATCCGTAGGCCTCACAAAAAGCATTACGCTTGTCATACATTATTCATGTCGACTAGTATGATGTGCGATTCTCCGAATTCGCGGGTTGTCGGATGTATGCAGCACCCACCTGAGCAGAGGTTAATGAAGGTGAGAAGATGGAAGCGTCGATCAAATCTCCCTCCCTGGAACAAAAGGGCAGATCTATGACCCCCTTAATTACGGGGGGAAGAGAAGGAAGTTTTGGTAGTTAGATGTCACCACCCTGCCCGATTCTCATAGTGTGTATTTCTCGTTTGGACCTAGGACAGTTTCCACCACTGATGCCCTCGACTTCTCTCCCCACATAGATCACGTTTTCCCTTTTGTCCCAGAGCGGCGTGACAAGTCAAATTTTTCCTTTGATCTCTCCCAACCCGCATTGAGCGTTGCGAAATACGTTGTATTCGCCAGGAACGCACGCGATTGGATGCGGTTTGAAACTCGAGTAATATTTCTCGATGGTCTGTTTCCAACAGGGAGGCTGAAATTGAAGCCCGAGGAAAACTCAGACCAATTGATGTCGTCGTTCGAAGATTCCCTTCCTGCCTATTCGAGGAATACCAGGACACGGGCGTCGATGAAGAGGCCGTCCTCGTCGACCGACTCCTGCGTGCCGCCCAAGGTCGGGAAGGGCGGGAGAAGTACCGAAGTACCCCAGGAAAGTACCGATTCGACATCGATGCTCGAGATGCAGCAAGCGATGCTGCGGGAACTGAAAAGCATATCCGCGTCCATGATGGAGCTCGCGTCGTCCATGACGGAAATGTCCTCGTCCATGAAGGAGATGGTGAGGTATCAGAAGCAGCTCCTCATCGCTCAAGGCAACTTGTGAGAAGGTGGTTTGCTCAACATCCATCCCAATTGATTGTGACTGATTGTGAGGTGGTTTGCTCAACATCCATCCCAATTGATTGTGAGGTGGTTTGCTCGACATTCAGCCCAATTGACTGTGAGGTGATTTGCTCGACATCCATCCCAATCGATCGTGAGGTGGTTTGCTCGACATCCATCCCAATCGATCGTGAGGTGGTTTGCTCGACATCCATCCCAACTCCAGTTCCCCGGGTTATCGCATCAGTCACGCACTGAATTATATCAGGAATCCTCAACATGATTTCAAAATTTTTTGTGTGTTTTCTAGTCCTTTCACGACGTGGCAAATAAGCGCTAATAAGTGCGCTTCCCTGCCAAAAGTAACCGGACACCATTCTGCATGGAGAGTCGTAGTTTTGACAGTGATGGGGGGGGGGGGGGGGGGGGCTTCCCCCTGGGGGGGGGGGTGTGGGGGGGGGGGGGGGGGGGGGGGGGGGGGGGGATCTTCCTCCATTCCGTCATCACAAGCCCTTGAAGCTGATGAAGACGAGATGGCTGTGGTACATGCTTTCGAATTTGGTGCTCTAAATCAGCGGTGGGGAAATTTGGGAGTGCGATGGTCGACCTTAACGTCGCCCTTTTGAGGGGGAATGAGGGAGTTTTAGGATTTAAAATGAAATACAAGAGAGGGACGGAAGTTCTTCGCCATGACATTCGCCGTTGAATTTCATTGAGTGTTACGCTTTCAGGCAACAGGAGTCTCATCACACCTCCTTGCTCTGTAACGATGCGATGCTCCGAGAGAGTCGCCATGTGCGACCGCTTGCAACCAGGCGAAGTCCTTGTATACTCTTCACGGCGCTATCACCCGTCTATGCTATTACCTTGCCTAGTTGCCGACCGAGGTCCCCCCCCCCCCCCCCCCCCCCCCAAAAAAAAAAAAAAAAATAATAATAATAATACGGCGTTTTCGTGCGTGACTGAAAAGAATGAACGATGAACCGTGCTTGGTTTCAACAGGAATCGGGATGGTCCTTAAGGAAAAGTTCTCTTGACTTTTTGACTGGCCTTCGTAGGAAGGGGGAAAAAAGTGAAGTAAAACGCTTCAAATCTGGGAAATTCCAAGAAAAATCACATCATTTAAAATTATATCAATTCAAATCCAAATATTCAAATATATTTTTTAAATGGCAACTTTATGTGCAAAAGATCAACTTCATGTTATGCGAGGATTTAATTTTTAATACAATATGCTTGATTCCTACCCGCTATGGCTAATTATTAAGGTATTAAATTATTATGAAACTTCGAAAAATACTTTAGAGCAAGTGTGCAGGTCAATACTTTTACTAATAACTATAAATTAAGGCCCTCACGATAGGTCGATGCATCGATAGATGAGAGCATCGATATTTTTTTCGACCATAGCGATGTATTGGCAAAATTTTTTATGGAGAAATGTCTCAGGACTGAGACGAATACAGTACAAAACAGACCGTCCGAGCAGGGAGAGGTACAGGGTGTTCCATTTAAAATGCAATCCAAAGCGCAACAGCATTAAAACAAGACAGACGAGTTGTTTGATAGTTTTTATTTGTTAGGAAGGAACAGGAACGTACTGAACAGCTACACAGCAGATGCTGAAAGTGTCCACCACCTTCTCGAAGACAAGACTTCGTTTTTGTACCGTAGTGCGTGATTGTTGTGGGTTGCGTTTTAAATGGAACACTGTATTTTGGGGTATTGCATTCTCAATATCAGTGGTTTAAATAAAGTTAACGTTATACTACAAAAACCATATATTCGTGTTTCTTCATGCCTACTTACCCAAAATTACAGTTTCTGATGAAACGGAACCGGAACCCCCCTCGGGGGGGGGGGGGGGGGGGCGCGGCCTGAAAAGTTTGCGCACCGCTGCTCTAGATGGCCCCTCAGGTGTTCGGTCGAGGTGGATCGAACTAAGGTTCGGGCTCTGTGCAGGCCACGACAGTGGGTTCATACCATAGTGAGCTAGTCGTGCACCGGTATTTCGTGCAAGCATGGCAGGGGGCCGTTACCCTGCCGAAGTACGCATTTGAGTGCTGGCTGAAAAAGCTCCAACTTAGCCCTTGGAATATGCTTTGCCTTGATATCCAGATATCTACTGACAAACAGACGTGTGGGCTCTTCACAAATAGGCCCGACATCGGCAGGGCAAAAAGCGGCCCACATATTTATACTCGCCGCTATCCTCTGCAAATACAACGCATTGCATCGTATTCCTCGTAAAAGGCGCATCCAAACCGACTCGCGACCCTCACTTTCGAAAGAAGGTGAAGCGTTTCTCGTCCCAGAGTTTTCGAGACTGCTGGTTCCCCTCCCGGGAGGCTCCTTACCCACGCGCCGACCGAGGCCATGTGTTTGTGGGGCTGGCGGCAGTTACCGCATGGCCGCCTTCCCGAAGAACCGGCGCTTATGGAGGGCACGCTGGAGAGTCCTTACAAATGATGGCTTATTTCATCTGCCCGGTGGAATAGCATTTAAGACAGCATGGATCTGATGGAGTCTTGTTGAGCGGTTTGCCTCTTCAAGTCTCCATTAGGGCTCATTTGTCGACAACAAAGTCTTCCGGAGCGCATTTTTGGTCACGTGACACCTTCCTGTTTTTGGTTCCAATCGAAGTCGACTTCTGATGATCAATGTGGCAATTTAACGGATCGACTCCCCACACGTTGCAGCTAATTATGACACCCCCTCTTCGCCCTCGCCGGTCTTATCAGCTTCTTATCGTTTCCTGCCCTACTTGCAAACCCTCGCCGGGTCGGCTCGCATCAAGATAACCGCGACCAACCGTCCCAACGGCTCGGGTCTTCCCCTGCCAAACTAGGATGCGTTTGGGCGAGGTAAAAAAAAAAATGAAGTGCTACAGGGGTCTTCGGAGGAAGATGACCCTGACTTCGTAAAAGAGAGTGTATTGGGTAGCCGTAGCCTTCGAAATGCGTCTGGCGAGAGACGCCGAAAGGACAGGTGAAGTGAAGAGGAAATTCATTCAAAATGAGGTGTGAAAGGTGACGATGCCTGACGATACCTGGATTTGTGCATAGCACAAATCTAGGGAATGCGACCGTTGCCTCCAAGATCCAAAATGTAAGATCCAATGACTCCAGAGATTTTTTGAGAAACTAGCCCACCGGGATATTTTAGTGATACGAGGCTTTAGGATTTATTATTATTATTATTATTATTCGAAAAACGATTAGATAATGTAGCAGCAGTTGCTGGTCTGTGCATTTACAGCATGAGGTTTCTAGTCGTAACTGCCTGGCGCAAGTTATTCGCGGTCTCCAAAAATTTAAATCGGCTGCACTGAAATGGTTACAATTGCAATGGTTACAATTGCTATAAGCAGTAAATTTAAATTCAGCACCAATCCAAGGCACGGAACGATTATACATTCAATAAATGCTTAACCATCGTTTCGACGTTGAGACGGGACAGTTCCGCTTGAGGCCGGAAGGAAGTCGCGATACGGCCGAGTCGTCGATGGAATTCTCACCGACCGCTTCAAAAAATTGTCTGAGGAAGGCCCGAAAAAAATGAAAAAGGTACCGATACTGCTCTCGTGCACCACACAGCCCTGCCATTTCAGTCCCTCCCTCCTCTTGGGAAACGGAAGCAAAAAAGGAAGGAATGCCACGAAGGTCGGAGTGGCCTCCCTCGAGGCCACTCATCACGCAACGGATCGTTCCATGACGTCGCGATTCCCCGCCGGCCCGATTCGATGCGACGTTGAATGGATCCCAAGCGCTTGGAAGCAGCGCATGCCAGCTCGAACGATGCAATTGTTCGGTCTCGTCGGATGTTGGGAGCGGCTCCGCGGTGATGCATTCGGGTCGGTATCGAAATGCCATGGCGCCGGTACGCGATGCATTGCTGCTCCAGCCGATGAGACGAGGGGTTGTGCTGCGCTACTGTTATATTTCCATATTAGCATGCCGTATTCCCCCTCCGCCCCGGTGGCGATTGCATAGGCACAATCATGGAAGAGAGCTGAGGTTTCTACGGTCGACAGCCATCTGAGGAAAGAATATTTTGTGGAGAGAATGACAACGTCAAAAATGACTGGTTGGAAATGCACATCATTGATGTCAAGATGCTGCATCTAGACGCCTTCTGCAGTTCACATGAATGGAACTTTCCTCACCTTCGGGATTCCGGTCGCTTAGCAGTATCAAAGTTTAGAGGTGGAGATTCTGCTGAAAGTGCTGATTCATGACAGCGAGGCAAACAGGGGAACGTTTATCTCATCGACTTCACCTTAATTACATCGTGTCACTTCCATCGTATTGAATCACCTCTATCGTATCGTGTCACCATAGCATCGATGAGACTCTTGTCATCGCTTTTTTTTTTAGCGAATTCTTTCATGAAAGAAAATAAACCACTTATATTCACGTCCTGTCTATGTATGTGGTCTCATATTTTTGATAACCGATTAGAAAGGAAGCTGATCGCCACGCAAATTTGAGAATAGGCATGGAAAAGACCCAGGCTAGGTACAATTAAAGGAAAATTCTCTCTAAGAGCAGAATCTCTACAGTATTGAGAATTTTAAATATTGACATACTCCTTAAAGGCATGAGAAACCGTCAGCTTTCCCGACTCGCAAACTTGATGCGCATGCGCAGCACTCAGCCTAGGGTCAGTGTGTGACGTCATCAAACAGAGCCTCCAGTTCCCTTCGGGACTTCGGAGAAGGCTCGAGGCGCATCTGTCCCTTCTGCGAAGAGGAGAAGGAGGAACATGTTATTTATTGGCGTGGGACATGCGGAGATGCACGGGGAAAGGACCTGATCCTGGGGTCAAGTGGGGCAGGAAGAAATGGAAATGAATTTTTGTCCCTGAATGCTTCGGATCGTTTAAAGATGTTCACTGCAAGATCATTTTTGTCTGGAATGACTTTGCGCTGTCGATTGTAGATGTTGCCGTAGAGATGGCTCCACGACTATGGAAAGTGGATGTTCATGTCATACGGCTACGTGAAGAAGCCTCAATAAATACGTCGTCTTTTCCATTCCGTTCCATCCAGCTTTCGTAACTGAGAATTTCTAGAAAAGAAGAGAGAGAGTGGGGAACCCGGCAGCGTCGACAGGGCTGAGAGCTGCAAGGTGGATCGAATGTATTCCATCTACCTTAGGTAGTTAGACTCGTTGAAGACGCAAATGGGAGGTCCGTCCCACTCTCCTCTCATCGCCCAGCATTTACTTCGTCCTTTTCTCAAGTCGTCGAGAGGCGCTGCTGTCGTTTTTTCCCCCGCAATTTCTTCAAATGCTCGAATGTAAGCGTTCCCTGGTTTTCTGTCTCGCCCCTCTCCCAATACCCCTCATCAACACGTGTGTATAAAACGTTGATTTTCTCAATGATAGGACATCACTGACGAAGCACTTATGATGACGTACCCCCCCCCCCCGCAGTATTTTTTGTGCTTACCGATCAACCCAGAACGGTTCTTTTTCTTTCCGGTCGGAAGTGCTTCCCAGCAGAAAATTATCCTAGGATTCGAGCATACGAATAAGAACCTGAGGAACCTGCCCAAGCAGCATGTTTACGTAAACAAGATATCAATTTTTTGCAAGCAATGCAAATTTCTTGCGATTGCCATGAAAATGACATCACATTTGCGTAAAATTTACGTTCCTATATTTACGTCACGAAAGTGTACGTGTATTTTACATAAACTAAACGTCACTCCATCTGACGTGAAGTACATGATATCAAATTTAGTTAACATCACACTTTCCCTATGAAACTTTAGCTGACCATCCCGCAGTTGCAATGCCAAGATGCCTCACTAGATGGAGTGCACGGGATTAAGGAAGAGTAGAATCCCAGCTCCACGAAAATTACGCAACAGCTCGCAATGAATCCACTGTCTTCTCATGCCCCAACTGCCGGGAGCTTAAAGCCCCCGGCAGCTAGAAGAGCCTTTTTCAAGGCTTACCTAACACCTATTCCGGTGTGTCTCCGATTACAATAACTCACCTTCCCTACTCTCGCGACTCCTTTCTGTTTCTTCCACTTCCATTCAACTCTTCTCCACACTCTTGATCCCTCCCTCTCCCTCAACTCGCTCATCCCTTTCTTTCCCACACACACTCTTCTCATCCCCCCTTCTTTCCCACGCTTCAGTCTCATGCACCTCTTGAGTCTGCTTCACTACTTTTCCATTCTGCCCCTTGTTAAGTCGTCTCTGCTTTTCTCTCATTCTCTATATTCTAACGCTATAATTTAGTCTTCCCTCTTGCCCTCTCTGGTTCTCCTGCATTCCTCTCATACACTCTCTCGTTTCACTCAATACAGATTCCCTCCCTTCCCTCATCGTATTCCCCTCATCATTCCATCTCACATACTTCCGACTCTTTGGATTCTTCGTCTGACTCTTTCTGACACGTTTTGATCTTTTCCCTTCAAACTATCCCAATCCCACAAGGAATCACCGCTTTTAAGGCTGATCTTCTCACTCCTCTTTTTCTCCCTTTCAGTTTCCTTCGTTCATTTCCCACGCTCCAACCAATCCTTGATTCATGGGTCCAGGGACCGGGACACGCTCCCGCGCCAAAAAGGCGCAATAAAAGCACACCACCTCCTCCCTCGAGGAAAACAAGAACACCAACACCTGAGAGATCTACAAACTCTCTTTTAACTCGAGCAGCTAACTCAGAGACATCTCCCTTAGCAACATCACCGATGTCAATAGATATTGTGGATTCCTCAAGACCCCTAACACCTGAACCACAAGCTACTTTGACAATTCCTTCCCCTGTTACTACGGCACAGACAGCTGCGATCCTGACTAGGGAGGGCGTGTCGATAGAAGTCCCGCTCAACGAGGACAACGACCCTGTTCCTTTCACGGAGGTCACCTCCAGACACAGGCTCGACACCAATGCCAGCCCCCCTCAGAATCCTACACGGAACAAGAGACCAGTGCGGGACCCCTTCCGGACTTGTCTCGTCTTGTTTATAGTGGCGGTACCGGAAAAGTTCCAGAACCCTCCTCTCTGTGCTCAAAGGCATAGGTATCACCAACATAAGAAAAACAAGAACGGGATACGTCTTGGACGTTCCCAACCAACAAGATGCTGAAAGACATATTGCCATCCAAAATGGACACTGCCCATGCCCCTCACACCAAGACAAACCCCTTGAAGTTTGTCATAAAGAATGTCTCTCTTGACACTGAAATAACAGAACAGCAATTCCGCAATTCAAAATTTGTAAAGGAACTCCTTCCATCTCGATCGTCAACAAAGACACCTCCTCGAAATGTAGAGCACTTCCCACCCCTGCCTATCAGCCCAAGGACTTTGTCAACTGCAACTGCCCGTCACTGCGCAGCATGCAGGAAAGCAGCCTGGCTCTTCTGCCCTTAGACAGAAGTACCTGCCACCAGGCATGTTACAAAGCAGCACATTCCAAATCCTGCTGCTTCAGAGCCACGCCCACAGCACTCAGGATCCTCAATCCCCGTGCATGGGAGCACATCCATTCCCCTTCTTGCACACAGCCAGTCACGAACAACAATGACACGCCCTTACCCATAGACCAGCCTACTCACCAAACTGTAGACATCACACGCCCCTCCAGAGAATTCTCTTCCTTGCAGATACAGGTCAATGACCTTGTGACGGCCCTTACTCCTCTCCTCGCTCTTATTCCACTCCTCACTCAATGGACGGCGTCTCATCAAACACACCTCCATTAATCCTGCATGTTAATGTGCAAGGATTCAAGAGTAAAAGTGCGCAGATCCTTCATTATATAGACGAAGTAACACCTTTAATCATATGCCTCAGTGAGTTGAAACAGAAATCTGCACCTTGTATACGCGACTTCTACTGCCAAAAGCCAACTTTTCCAACAAGACCATACCATGGAGGCTCTGCTGTTTATATGGATTCCACGCTCATAGATCACGTGTGGAATAATGGCATCGAAGTCATAGCTGTGCGGGTCAGATTTCCACAGAATAACATTAACATCGTGCATGCTTACTTTCCACCCTACCACCATGACTCAACTCCCACCTTAGAAGACCTGGATTTTATCAGTAATTTCCATGGTCCCACCCTGCTCATTGGAGATCTAAACGCCCACCATCCAGATCTCGGAGATCCGTCTAATTACACAAACCAAAGAGGGGAAGCAATTAATGACTTCCTCCTCAACTCAGACTTCCAGATTCTGAATGACGACTCCCATACCTGTCACAATGATCGTACCGGAGCTTCATGCAGACGGAGGAAGAGTTGCTGATGGAGCTTGTAGAGCAGGCCCTGATGCCAAACTGTCGAACGCCTTGGTGACGTCGAAAAAGAGGTCTAGGAAATGCATTCCTTTGTGCGTGGTTTTGTGTAGCGCTCTGTCAGCCGTGTTAGCTGTTCTACGGTTGACCTTCCTCGGCGAAAGCCAGCTTGAGCTGGATTCAGAAGGCGTTTGTCTTCTAGGTAGGACGCTATCCT
>CAJPEV010002119.1:37762-50287 GCA_905338385.1 Darwinula stevensoni | reverse complement strand
TGACATCTTACAACATCAAGTACATCATAGGGAACTCCTTCAAGCTTGGCGTTGTGGAGGGCCAGGATCCTTTTCTCCACTTCGTCGACTCCCATGTAGATAGCACATACACAGCTGTCTTTCCCATGTTCTGCCTCCTCATGGAGCTCCTTCCGTGCTATTAGGACATGTTGGCCAGCTACCACTTCATAATGGTATGCATGCCTCTTGGAAAATAATTCACAAATACCTTGATTCATGTACAATACACCTAAGTAAACCCTACTTAAGGGCGAAAAAATGTATTAAAAAACCGGTGCCTCAGCGTTCGAGCAACCAATGAAAAGAGGCAAGATCTAGGAAAGAGAGAGTATTCAACAATTCCAATAAACAAAAATTTCGTGTTTTCCCTGTCAGTTTTTGGTGGTGAATATGATAGAGTAAGAGGAGGCGCACTTAGTAGTGTGGAGGATCCTTAGATAAAGTTTCACAAATTTTATTGGCGGTGTTGGCGATACCCTGGGTCGGATTAAGGGAGGGGGGGAAGGGCAAAGGGGGCTGTTGCCCCAGGCTCCATTTTCCATGGGGATCCGAAGGAAATTCAAATCGTAAGGCATTTGCGTATAGCAGCGAGGGGAGGAGAGGGGTAAAGAATCCAATCCAGGTCTCACAACTTCTTAATCCGGCCCTGCCGATACCAAATTGTTAAGGCTGAAAATAGCGGGAAAGAAGCCTGGAGAGTAGTTATTGCACGTACTCCATGCTCTACGATGTATGCACATCGTAATGGAGCAACGAATCAAACAAAAAAAACTGACGTTCCAGGCGGAATATTAAGGAGTAAACTCATTTTCTGATTACATTAAATTAACCTTGAGTGTTGAGGCGAAAGCAATTGAATGAGAAAAAGAATAAGGAAAGAAGTAGAAGGGCAAATAATGAAGTTGAACATTCAGGGTTTTGAATGTAATAAACTTTTAAGGAAATACTACTTCGTTGTGATTATAACAGTAAAGGAATAAAGGGTTCCACGATTCCGCAATGTAAAAATAAAAATGTTTTACGACCGTGCATTGGTTTGATTCCTTACGTTGGCGGGAATGAATGTCCCCTGGAAGTCGTGAGACGCGATGACAATAGGAACCTGTCCCCCCATATCCTCTCCTGAGGATAACTTTCTTTTGAGGATGGCTTTGATGTCTTGTGAGAATGAGGAGCTTCGCCGCCCCGACCCGAGGTGTAAACGGTTCCCCTAGAGTACCTGTGGATTTTACTCTTAATTTTTTCGATATTTGCTAGTGTCCAAGTGTGTTCGTGAAAAGGCTGGCTACTGCACTTAAACAGAATAAGTCACGCTATAGAATGAAATTAACATCCCACAGCAGGAAGTAAAAGACCATCTCATGAGAAAAAATTCTCAAGTTCCTGATTGCCTACATTCTTATCTAGAAGAAAGGTTTAAAAAGAGTGATCCACCTGCAAAAAAATCTTCCCTCGATCTTCACACGGAGTGAATATACTACTGTCCCTCTTATAATTGAAAAGTGGCATGAACAGAGAGACAAGTTCATCTAAATTATATTTAAAAGAAAACAACCGCTTTATATTGTGAAAAAAGGTTGTATGAGCACTGAACAGACTATGCGCTTTTGGACATTTTGGCATATAACTACTTTTCTTTTTTTATTTCTGCTTCCAGATCAATAGAACAAAGTAACTTGAGAAGTCTGAAATGTACTGAACTTCAATTACTCACCAAAATAGCACTTTGCCAGCATTGTAGGACTCAGGATTGCTTCACCTGGTATGAAGGAGGAAAAGAAGTGGACCACAACCCACGAGAGACCGTCGCTTATGGAGAAGGCACGTTAAGAGTACACTAGAAGTCAGCTGACGTCACGACTAGGACAAAGGCTTCTGCATCTTGCGGCACTTGGGCCTGGGTTGGTGATGGCGTCGATCCTGCAGATGAGAATTAAATTGAAGGTATCAATGGTACTCTATTAGAGGTACGCCCGTCCTGTACGAACGTCGTTTTACCCTTTTTAATTTCTTCCCTTATGTTTGACCAAAGGTAGAGATTACAAGCTTTGGTAGTTCAACTAGGGAAGCACCAAACGCGATACTGTCCTCTCCTTTTGATAACCCCTCATGATGGCAGATGTGAGCTTGGTCTTGGTACAGATCCGTGTGATAGGGAATGCCACGGTGTCCTTCCTGCCGTGAAACTCCAACTAGATAAAGGAAATGGGTGAGATTTTTTTTTATTCAAAAAAACCTTTTCTTTTTCCTCAGAGGGAGTAAAAACAGAGTAGCTCGGCCAAAGAATGAGTAAAATACATGCTCCTTTTCTCATGCAGGGTGTCCACAAAATTCCAAATAGTACTTAGAAAAGAACTTTTTAACCTCAAATTAAAACCTACGTCAGCCAAAAGAAATGCAATCTATCGAAGTTTTTGATATTTTTGTCGGTGAAAGTTTGATACTTTTCACTCCTTCGTCACCAGGTATCATTAGCTATCCTTTTCAGACATGGCGTCTCTCCAAGAAAAGACAGTTTCTCTTGTTTCGGGAAATTTGAATCATTTACTAGCGTTGGTCATGAATTTCACTTTACAATAGGCAGTCTCCGAATGTAAATTGAATTAAAAGATGCATTAAATGTTCAAGGAAACAGGAAGTGTTAAAAACAGAGATAGGTCTGGAAGATCAAGAACCTCGGAATGTTATGAACATTTGTGAATACTTTACAGGTAACCCCCCAAAAAACCTATCCAACGTTGCCGCCTCCAATTGCGGATACAAAGTTCGACATTAGGCGCTTCGTAAACGTCTCCTTCTCCAGGCCTACAAATTGCAGCCTGCGCAAGAAATCAAACCTATAACACGCCGTGGCTGATAATGCCAATTATTGACATTTGGCGAGAATCGTATGAAATGAGAGTAATTTATACCCCCAAAATTAGCAAATATTTCAATAAATTGCACCTATTTTGGCTGTAGTCTAATTTGATGTAATCGTTAGGTTATGCACTTTTTAAAACCACCCGAGACGTTGTGGGCAGTCTGTACTGTATATAACACTTCTTTTGAAGCAATAAGCAAAGGGGCCAACGCCCTTTTCAGACTCTTAAAAGAAGTTCGCGCTTTCTCCGAAAAAGAAAGCGGTCAGCTATCTATTACACTGAAAGGACACACTACTGTGGAGTGCAGAGGACCTTACCTCAACATTGCATGGATTCTCGTGGGGTTTTGCAGATATGATGCCGGGATATTCTTCCTTGTTCCCTTTGGTCTTCAAAGGGCGTCCTCGGTCTTGCTTATTTTCGCTGACCATGACGATGATACTCCTGCTTCTGGCTTGGAAGTATATCCACTTCTTGTTGAAACTGAAAACTGCACACTCTGCGCAGGAACATAAGATATTATAATGTGGAATGGAATATCAATGCCATAAAAAAAAATTAATATAATATAAATGAAGCAGTCGAGCAAGTTTTTACCAAAGGCAATATTGAATAGAACCAATGCCACAACCTAGCACTATTCGAAAAATCATAACATTTCGATACCTGACTAACAACGAAACTCACGTCGTCATATAGATCTTTGAATGCTCTTTCGAATGATATAGGAGTCATATTTTTATGTGGAATTTTACAAGCAGTGGGCAAGCAATGCAAGCAATGGGAGTTTGTTCGACAGTTGCAGTCACTTTCTTGCTGGGAAGAAATTTCTTGGAAATTTTAAATATGTAGAAATTGATGAAAACTTAATTCTTTAGTGATAAACTAAAAATGACTAAAGCTCTGCTTTGCTAATGAAAATAAAACCATCGTAATTAATTTTGAAACAACGAGTATCAGACGAACTGAATTAGTCGAACTTACGCGCAGACGAAGCAGGATGGTCCCCAGGTGAGTCATTGGGACGAGGTGTTGAAGGAGACCTTTCTGTCATCACTGGACTGGGCTCTCGAAACGGATGCTCTCGAAATGGGAAAAAAAGTAATCAGTAGGGAAATTCGGGTATAGTAAAATTGAATAACTGAAATTACTTTAAAAAGTAAAAAAAAAAACTGAAAGAAAGACAATGGAAATAATATGAATGAAAGCAGGACACCAAATACTTTTAAAATATGAATATGGGAAGGAGAGATAGGAGGAAAAGGAAATGAAACGGAAGAGACAGGAGTGAAGAATGCAGGTTATGACTGGAGCCAAAGAAGCCCGAGACCACAAGTTGAGCAAATAAAGCTGAAACTTGACAAGGAAGGAAATGCGTCTGGTGTGTTTTGAGACGATGCACTAATGCAGCTTCACGATCACAGACTGAAGGGGAACTGCTTGGTTGTGACCATGAAAGGTGAAGAAGGGAAGCTCCTCCCCCGCTCCCTGCGCTGGAAGGACGCCCCTTTCAGCATTGAGGGTCCATCTACATCAGGGGTGCCCAACCTACCGCTTGTGGTGACATTCCATCCGGTCCGCGGCGCGTCCCGAAATTTGAAGGAAAAAAATTTTCTTCACCTTTTCTGTGACTTAGTCTGAAAGTAGTGACACTAATAATATGTAATGTTAATCATAATTAGTAGTAATAATGAGTAGCAATATTAATAATACATTCATTATGGGATATGATTCTGCTTGGGAATAACAGGGTTAAGTACACTTTCGTCCTCACCTGAATCCATTCCAGAACATGGCAACCGATGGACATGGTCCATGCGACACGAACGGGAACCCATGCCTAATCCTAAAGTCACTACTCCTGTTTCGCCTTTGCTCTGACACTCTGAATGGGAAAGTAAGCCCTTCCTTTGGCTAGGGTATACTGAGTGTGCTTCAGCCTTTTCATGAATTCAGAGAAGAGAGGGAAGGGGAACCGGTTTTTCTCTTTTTCCCTCAAAATAGAGAGAACGGCTTCATTCTGACACGACTTCACAATACTGCCTGGAGGAGTTGGGGTCCTTACTAGCTCGGGAAAGGACAAGGAAAATGAGTAAAGGAGGCCTGAATGCGGAGCTCTATTTCCTAGTTTCTTTTCTCACACTTGAAATAGTGAACGTTTTTTCTCATCAGGCTCAACAGAAACAGACAGACAAAAATATTTATTTTTAACATACCTAAAAACGAATATTGATTCCATGCCTTTTATGCGAATGAAATTTACTCAGAGTCGATTAACCCATTAATTACCTGTGATTACAGGACGTACCGGAATTACGTTGTGGGGATCAACCCAAGCACTCTGTAGAACAACGCCATCACGCCATGCGCCATTGGAAATATCGTTCTGAAAGAATTCCTTTTTCAATCCATGACGGCATGACGATGGCAGAGAAGAATGGCATAGAGGAAATATATTTTATTTTCAGGCATCTGTGCAGACATGCAATCTGGAACGAAGGGAGACGGAGTTGAAAGGGAAGATAGTCGTGTGATATACTTCCCCCTCCCTCCTTCACAAGAAAACTTCTGAAGTGGCTCCCCTCCGGTGGCGGAAAACCAGTAATGTCTACATCTACCTCGGAGCTATGGCGGGTCAATCTGCTCCACCTTCAATCCCCCTCTTTCTTACTCCGAGAAGCGGAGGAAAAGGGGTCATACTGGATCTTAACCTTCGCCGCGTGTATATACGCGGTCGAATCTGAAGCCCCATTTCTGAGTCCGCCAGGGGACTGTGGCCCCAGACCCTCCCTCAGGGGATTAGCAAAGGTTCCCTTCCCTTCGGCTAGCGTGGAATAATACTCTTTTTCCTCCCTTTGCACTTTCCTTTCTATTGCCTGTCAGACTCCAGGACAAAATGGTCACTGCATTAAACATTTAACATCAAGTGATAAGATAATTATAATAATTCGATAGATTTGACTGATCTAAAATATAGGATGCTCATTAGGACGCTTCAGTGAATCGCTGAAGATGCCTAATGTTCGAATTTCGAGCAGCCATGGCTTGTATTAGAAAGAAGTGGTATGTTTGGTCATGAAAAAATCCCCAATTCGCTACATACAAAGTTTCATGCAAGTTCAGCGATTTCCGTTTCTTAACATTCAAGTAAGACTCTTCATTCGAATTTCGAACGCGAGTATGGAATGAAGATTAGATCATTTTGCCCAGTGAACACCTATCAAAATATTATTTTAAATACTTTTTCTGATTTTTTCTTTTCTGTAATGGAATTAGATCGAACATCGATTCCTTCCCGTTCTCATGACTGAAGAGAGGTTGATCAAGGAGAATTTGTCAGAAATTAATTTTTCCCCCTGACAGACAGAAAATAAATTTATCCTAGAGGTCAAATAGGAGGGGTCTCACAGTGACCTCCGACCAGCATTTTAGCTGTAATTAGTTCTTGAAGCTACCGCCAGATGGTCATTTACTGGGTTAAACTGAAACGGTCATAAATCCGAAACCCTTTATTTCAGGGATGTGATATCAACGGTTTCGTCCAGATGACACATTGCTCTTTGAGTTAAATCCCAACAATACGGCCTTGCTGCATAGGTCAAAGGTGAAACATACGTTTTATTGAGAAATGTCAAATTTTCAATTGTGGTTATTAGGCTGCCATTTCCGTCACAGATTGATTTCGCAAAAAAGCTATACAATTTAGATCATCGGGAGGGTGAGTCTCATGCGGAATTCGGATTCTGAGCCCTTGTGCTAGAAAGGAACCTCCCTCACGGATATGATGAGCATAGGGTAAGCATTTCCCCTCGAGGAATTCTGGTCTAGACAGGGGGGGAAGGAGAAACACGAAACCAGACGGTAAANCTTCGGCTAGCGTGGAATAAGACTCTTTTTCCTCCCTTTGCACTTTCTTTTCTATTGCCTCTCAGACTCCAGGACAAAATGGTCACTGCCTTAAACATTTAACATCAAGTGATAAGATAATTATAATAAATCGATAGATCTGACTGATCTAAAATGTAGGATGCTCCTTAGGACGCTTCAGTGAATCGCTTAAGGTGCCTAATGTTCGAATTTCGATCAGCCATGCCTTGAATTAGAAAGAAGTGGTATGTTTGGTCATGAAAAAATCCCCAATTGGCTACATACAAAGTTTCATGCAAATTCAGCGATTTCCGTTTCTTAACATTCAAGTAAGACTCTTCATTCGAATTGCAATAATTGCAAGTTAGCACATAATTACTCGCTTGCCAAGCAGGGTATCAAAAATTCATCTGTAATTCTGTTAGAGCAATGTCTTCTGATTGTGTCGAAATATTAATGATCAAATTCCATTCAGATTCCGGCTCGGAATATCTTTTCAAAGGAGTGCCGGCGGATGATTCGATGGTTGACTGGGCGGGAATGCTACATGTTCAGACGGAATAACTCGCTTGTCAAGCAACGTATTAAAAATTCATCCGTAATTCTGTTAGAGCAGTGTCTTCCTTACGTATTTTCCTTACTTGCCCCTTTTGCTGCCCACGATCCTTGTCTTCATACATACTCCCCCTCTCCCCCTCCCTCCCTCCATAAGCCCCCCTTCGCCCACCTCCGCCTGTCAATCTGGCTCAGGCTATCTTATTATTTTAAAGTTTCCTATATCCTCCCCTCTTCATGACTCAATGACTGATTTCAGCTTTGTGCCCGTCGTAAGTCAGTTGAGGTTGAACTGCAATCTTTCATTGTCCCCGTTGCGTTCTAGTTTCAGCCAAGAAAGACGATGACTGAACTTAGATGAGACTGGGATTTTGACATTCTTATACTAGTCCTGGTCCTTAGTGGAAGAGTTTGAAAAAGCATTAAGTTGAGCTTCTTCATAAAATCAGCGAAAAATAAGCGTGAAGAGTGTGAAGATGACTGCCCTTGCAGCTTCGCACAATCAGCAGCTCGGGTGATCTAACTTTAACTGGATTACGACCGAACACAAAGCTGAAATCAACCATCAAGTCATCAACGAAGGGAGGATATGGAAAATCTATTTAATAACCGATGTCCTCCGTCTGATTGCCGGAGGCCTGCACGGGTGGACTTTTCCGAACCAGACCTGATTGGTCCGATACGAATCGTGGTCCTACCCGACCCGATCGGGCCGACCCGCAGCCCAATTAAATCTCTAAGCCACAGAATTCCGCGTCTATGGGTTCGTCAGCTCTGAAAGAAAGATTTCCCAGATTTCTGAAGGTGAAAATACAGGGTCATGAAGCCCAGTTCACACTTCCATGAGAAATTCCTTAAAATAAATACGTCATTCTCCCCCCCCCCTGCTCCCCAAAAATAGAAGAAAAGAGTGGTAGAAATGCAGCAGACTGGACGATCCCTTAAATTCATACCAGAGCAAGAAAAGAGATCAGTGAGGGAAATACGTGGCCTGATGAAAAAGTTCCGACTAAATTTCTATATGACGGTGTGGTGACTCTTTCTGGAGTCTGATGCCTATATCCATAGCACTTTTATTCTGGGTTCGAAAGAAGCCACCCGGAAAAAAAGATCCCCAGATTTGACAAAGCGGGGAAAAGCCACCCAGGTGGCAGCTTCATAATTATTAATTTATATACATTTATGCATATTTGATGATTGAGGACATTTACTTTGCAACGGTGTTTGCATTCACTTTTCACAAGGAAATTGTTTCACAGCGAAGACGTGCTGGGCTTGGGAGTTGCCAAGTTGCTATGTTCGCATTTCTCGCAGTCCTGCTTTGAATTGGAAATAGAGAATGCGTTCCGTCAGGAGGGAACTTCCATTCGAGAGAGACCCTTCCTTGGAATTTCGAACGAACGAGTAACGGACGAAAAATGGGAAATGGTATGGTTCGATCGATTCTACCTGACCCATGGATAGGGCGTGTAGTTAGATTGGCAATCTAGGTTCCGGTCGGAGGATGGCGAACCCTTCATTGGGGACCAGGGAGTTCTCGAGCTTAGAGGCCTAAGCGGATTATGGGCGATCTGATAGTTGGGCCCTTAGAGTTCGGTCGGTGATCCAGTTTCAGGTCGTGCGGTGGCCATTCTTCGAATCAGGCCGAACGGGTCGGGCTCGAAAAAACGACCCGTGCAGGCCTCTCATACCCGGATTGGCAAGGGACGCATATATACAAACCCTCCTTGATCTCGGCACTTATGTGCATGGATGGTGAACGCGCGTGAGAGGGAGCGTGAATGCGCGTGAAACCCTCCTTGTTTTCGCACCAGCCTGTCCTGCATGCAAGAGGCGAGTGTAGGAAGCAAGAGACGCTCTTTAGCAAGCATAATCTCTCACGGCTCCTTGGTCCTTGCTTTTTCCACATGTGTTACTAGAATATCGGCAAGCGCACGCCTCCGAGTTTTTGAATGAGTATGAATGAACTAAAAATTGGAATCTTTCGTTCGAGTTGCATGGCATGTGGCACTATTAAAAGGAGAGGGGGGGATTTAATAAATATCGCTGTAATGCTTTCCCTGTATATTTCAAATTTGCCTAAATCCTAGGAGTGACCCTAAACCTTTAAACTGCTCATAGGTAATTCCTCCAGAGGCTAGATCCAATCTACATTGTGAGTCAAAGTCCTCCCCAACTTTTGAACGCTATGATGAAATAAAAGGGAAGATCGTCCTCGGATATTTTTTTTCCTGTCTGGACAAGAAAACCAGGAGCCAGGTGGGCACCTCTCCGATGGAGCAAAACCGCTCATACCCACCCTGGAGCGATGCCGCTTCACCTTGAATCCTTTTCCTTTATACTCGGAGGAGTTGGAGGATGGGTCCAACCTATGGCCTTGTGTACGCGGTCGAATTTTATGCCATTTTCGATGTCCGCCGGAGGTAGCGATCCCGTCACCATGCGATCCAAGCCGTTCACAAGGCCATGTTCCCGCTCTCCTTCAGATTGAAGGAGATTAGCGAATGTTCCCTTCCGTTTTGGCTAGCGTAGTATTGGAATAATTTCCTATGTTTGCTCTTTTACTTATATTGTCTATCCAATCCTGGACATCCTGGTCCTGGACATATTGGTACTAAATGAGGAATGGGATAAAATGATCATTTTAAAAATATTTTCATAAAATAGGTATTTTTAATATATATTTTAAAAAATCGGGATGCAAGAGGAGGATGGGCGAGATAGAGGAAGGCGAATGAGAGAGGGTGAACCTTTAACACTGTTTCAACATATGATGAAACGGTATAAATAAATATTTCATTGAATCATGGTCCCCAAGGCAATAAAAAAAAATTAGAAGGTTTTCATGGGTATATGATACAATTATTGAAATTATTACCCCTTGATGAGCTGTCATAATTTTTACTGCAGTGACCATTTCGTCCGGCAACCACCCATCGAGACATTGCTTACGGCTCCTTTCCTGACGCTTTTTCTAGCTTGTACTCGAATTAGATCGGAAAACGTTTTTTCTCCCGCTCTCATATCGGAAGAGAGGTTGAATTCAAGAATTCGGAGAAGCGAGATAAGGCGAACAGGTTTTCCTTCTTTTCCCTTCAAAATAGAGAGAAGGGCTTCATTACGGTATGAGTTCATAATACTGCCACGAGGGGTTGGCGTCCTGACTAGCGCGGGAAAGGACAGAGAAAATGAATAAAGGAGGCTTGAATGTGGAGCTCTGTTCCCTGTCCTCAAGCTAGAAAGAAAAAGGGGTGACAACCACAAATATTTGCATTATACTGATTCCATAATTTTTATGCGAATAAAATTTATTCAGAGGAACCTTAACACATTAATTACATGAGATTACAGGTCGTTTCGGAATTTCGTTGAGGGGATCGATCCGAACACTCTGTCGAACAATGCTAGCATGCCATGCGCCATTAGAAATATCGTTCTGAACGACTTTCTCTTTCAATCCATGAGGCCATAACGATGTCGGAGAAAAATGGCATGGAGGAAATATATTCGTATTTTTTCAGGCATCTGTGCAGACGTGCAGTCTGGAACGAAGGGGAACAAAGATGACAGGAAAGATAGTCCTCCGATATTCCCTCCCTTCCTTGACCAGAAAACCTTCAAAGTGGTTCGCCTCCGGTGGAGGAAAATTATCATACCTGCCTCGGAGCGATGGCAGGTCAATCCGCTTCATCTTCAATGTTTTTCTTGCTCGGAGGAAGAGGGGTCTTATCCATGGCCGCGTGCAGCGGTCGAAGCCCCTTTTTCTCGATCCGCCCGGGGCCAGTGGCCCCAACACCATGTGAACCAGGCCGTTCATAAGGCCCATGTTTCCACCCTCCGTCAGGGGATTAGCGAAGCTTCGCTTCCCTTCAGTTAGCGTGGATTGGGCTTTTCCTCCCTTCGCTCTTAATCAGAATCCAGGATGAAATGGTCCTTGCGGTAAAAATTAGAGTTGTCACGATAGATCGATGCATCGATACCACTATCGATAGTTGGAGACATCGATAGTTTTTTTTTCGACCATCGCCATGTATCGGCAAGATATTCTAAAGGGGAAATGTCCCATTGGATTGAGGCGAGTATAGTATATTACAGTTTGTCCGGACCGGGAAAGGAAGAAGCGGCGTAACCCGCATGGGCGGGCAGTTTCTTGTCCCAATCAAATTCTGGAAATGCTGGGACTGACTATATGAAAGACGGGAAGGGAAAAAAAAAGCCGGATTGGAGACTGGAAGTGGGAAAGGAGAGGGAGAAAGGCCGAGAATATATTTTTCTCTTCTGTTTGTCTTAGGCTCGATCTCATGAGGTGCATGCTGCAGAAGTGGACTGTTCTTATACTCCCTTGATTTCGAAACGTACATTGGTTAATCCATTCCTTATATTCCTGTCAATCATTTGGTATGCAGGCTTAACTTTCTTAATTATTTTTCTTGCCATGGGGAATTTCATCTCTACTTAAGGTGAACTCAAAGTGAACTTTTTACATGGACGTTGCTTACTCATCCTATATTCCTGTCAATCATTTGGTATGCAGGCTTAACTTTCTTAATTATTTTTCTTGCCATGGGGAATTTCATCTCTACTTAAGGTGAACTCAAAGTGAATTTTTTACATGGACGTTGCTTACTCAAAGGATGCACCAATGTTTCGGCAACCGCCGGTATGGCACCAACAGCAGATTTCCTATATGCTGGTGCCGATGTCCAAACACGAAGAAAAAGTTCAAAGTGAACTTTTTACATGGACGTTGCTTACTCAAAGGATGCACCAATGTTTCGGCAACCGCCGGTATGGCACCAACAGCAGATTTCCTATATGCTGGTGCCGATGTCCAAACACGAAGAAAAGGGGAAAAAAAATTACGTGAACGGGACTTGGCAGCTGATTCTCAACAGCAATACGAAAAAATTAGGGCTGTCCTGATGCATCCATCGATGAATGGATGTCCTCTTCAATAGTTGGAAGCATGGTAGGTTTCATTACTCTTTGCGGAGGTCACACATTCCTCCTGATCGGGGGTGATTACAAGCATGAGATTATGGAAGCCAGATAGAGGTCTGCGCCCCGATCGCGGCGAGGAAAGATGGAATCCTCCGGCGCACCTCAACCCCACCCCCGATGCATCGAAACATTATCGATAGTTTAGGTCGATGCATCGATGTTTTGAAAACTGCTATATTACAGCCCTAGTAAAAATATATCATCAGGCAGTATGATA
>CAJPEV010002119.1:23249-37086 GCA_905338385.1 Darwinula stevensoni | reverse complement strand
CTTAGATAGCAGAGCGCCGAAGGAGCGTCTATAGCGAGTTTTTTATTCCCCGAAGGACAAACAAATCCGCTATCTAATATATATAGACGATCCTGACTAACTGACTGAAACTAATTCTAACCATGTTCTAGAAGTTTTAGAAATCTGAATCTTGGTACACAGGTACCTCTTGGGATGCAGTGTTCAGAAAAAAATCCGACTTTGGATGTACATGCCCTGAGGGTACAAGTTTTGGGGGGAAACGTTTTTCTTCAATATATTTTGTGACAGATGAGGATGGCATTCAGAAAGCTAACTGATAGTGATGGGGATGGTGGTGTAGCGATAGCATATCTGACCGGTGTTCGGCTTCCATGTCCAGTTACTCCTTCCCCTCCATAACATTATTTTTGCTTGAGTAAAACGGAGAGACATGGAAATCTGAAACTTGGCATGGATGTGCCTACATAAACGATGAGTTTGAGGAAAATGCAATATTTCCTATCCATGCCCAGGGGGCATATTTTTGTGAGCCCACGTTTTAAAGTATTTTATTGTCCTTGCGCTTTGAACTATTGTGGAAAACCGAAACTTGGTACATAGCTACATATTGGGATGCTGCAGGAAACCCCATACTTTAGAAGTAAATGCACTTGGGGCACAAATTTGAAAATGAGATGTTTTCCACGAACTTCTTTGCATCGGTTAAACTGAAGGACATGGAAAGCTGAAACTTTGCATAAATGTGACTACTTAGACAAGGAGTTTAGGAAAATGTTAAGTCTGGATACATCCCCGGAAGAATTTTTTTTGAGGGGGTGATGCTTAAGAAGAAATTGTCATTTGAATTTTTTACATGGACGTTGCTTACTCAAAGGATGCACCAATGTTTCGGCAACCGCCGGTATGGCACCAACAGTAGATTTCCTATATGCTGGTGCCGATGTCCAAACACGAAGAAAAAGAGGGGGAAAAAAAACGAAGAAAAAGAGAAAAAAAATTACGTGAACGGGACTTGGCAGCTGATTCTCAACAGCAATACGAAAAAAATTAGGGCTGTCCTGATGCATCCATCGATGAATGGATGTCCTCTTCAATAGTTGGAAGCATGGTAGGTTTCATTACTCTTTGCGGAGGTCACACATTCCTCCTGATCGGGGGTGATTACAAGCATGAGATTATGGAAGCCAGATAGAGGTCTGCGCCCCGATCGCGGCGAGGAAAGATGGAATCCTCCGGCGCACCTCAACCCCACCCCCGATGCATCGAAACATTATCGATAGTTTAGGTCGATGCATCGATGTTTTGAAAACTGCTATATTACAGCCCTAGTAAAAATATATCATCAGGCAGTATGATAAATTTAATAAATCGTATCGGCAATATAGGTTCCAGTGAGGTGTGGGCGAGGACTTCATGAGTGACCTCCGTTTCTCAAGCTTAGAGGCCTAAGCGGTCTGTAGACTGTTGGCCCGTAAAGCGCGGGCGGCGATCGAGTTGCGGGTCGTGCTTTGATTGCAATTCGTATCAGACCGAACGGGTCGGGTTTGAAAAAGGGACCCGTGCAGGCCTCTCGTTTCCGCAATGACACTTGGATAAATTAGCCTAATATTTTTTTTTCTTTTAGGACATCTGACTTGCTAAATAATCCCTCCAGGTCATATGCTTTCGATCGACCCCTCAATCATGTAAGTCCGTTAATCTGTTAAGACGAAGTTTCCCGCAATGCCACACACACCGACAGATGAACCGCTCATGCATATGGATACTTAGGTCTACCATGTTATCACATAATAGAGCAGTACTAAATGTTCGCAATTATCACAAGGAGCATTTGTCCTATTTCTCATTTCGTACCAAAACATCCGGGAACATCCTGTCCGACGACCACCTATCGAGACATTATGTAATACTCTTTCTCTTGCGTTTTTCCCGCCTGTACTTGAGTTAGATCGAACATCGATTCTTTCCCCGCTCTCATCTGTGAAGAGAGAATTAAAGAAGGAGAATTTTTCATCAATTTTTTCCCCCTGACGTAAATAAATTATCCTGGAGGTCAAATAGAAAAATAAAAATTGTCGAAATTACAGTACCCTCCCAAGCCTCGGCAGTTGCATTTCTTTTCTCAAAGTAAAATTGGAAGGAAAATGGAGTTTATGCTTTCTTGTTTTCAAGAGCTTAGAACACTGATGTCCAATAGGATTTGGGGCTAGCCAATCTTGTGGCGATTAGGCCACCATATTCGCCGCATGATACAAAATATATGCAATATTAATTAAAAGGATGCGCAATCCTTGAGGTCATCATCGATTCGCCACACGTGGCGAGTGGCGAACGAATTGGACACTGTGGGTTTAGAACAGAGGTGTGCAGCATTTATTGGCTGTGGGTCGCATGGAAACGTACGGCTCTTCACTAAGGCCATGAAATGCAAAAGACTTTCCTCAATAGCCCTTGGAGCATGTGAGGAGGGGTACAAGGTCACATTGATTGACCGACGACCCTCACTTTTCCCCCACCCCCAGGGAATTCCAATGCCCAAAAATACCCTTGCCATGGAGAACCTCGTTCCATTTGCAACACCGCCACTCGAGGAATAATTAGGGGTCGGAAGAGAAACGACGCTCAGTCTATTTCTAGTTACTAAGGGATGACCACTGTTGTTATGGACGGTAAAGGAACTTATTTTAAAATTAATTTCATTCTGCATTACCATTGTGATCTGCACTCTGCATTAGAAGCAGGTCCTCGGGCTGAAGGTTGGACATCTCTGATTTAGAAAATTTTTCCAACGTTGCTGGAATATCTTGTGTTACTTGGGTTCAAGACCTCCAGGCTTCGCATTCGGGCAAATCGTGCTGCATGGGCATTGCAAGGGCTGGGAAATTGCAGGATGTTCACTTTCAAGATCAAGGAACGTGCAAATACTCCAGTACTTTCAACCTTTTGTATAGTGCATTTTCACCAATGAAATAAAAGTTTGTTTTGCACCTCATTTGCATAATCGAACAACTTTCTTTGACTTGTCGTTTGCTTTTCTGATGTTCTTGTTTAATAAAAAAAAATCAAATGCTTCTTTTTCTTATCGCTTCATATTCATTTTGAAATATCCCCTAATTTTTGTGAGCAGTGTACTTTTCTTCAACTCCTTATCTTTGTAGTCACATTCATGCAAAGTTCCAGCTTTCCATGTCCACCGGTTTATATAATGGAAAAAATTGTGAAAACATTCTCTTTTTGAAATTCATGCCCCAGGCCATTTCATTCCAAAGTCTGAATTTTTCTGCACACAGCATCCCTGTAGGTAATTATGTACCAAGTTTCATCTTTCCACACTAGATCTATACACCAGGACAAGAAAAGATACTTGAAAACGTCGGCCCCAAAAATATGCCCCCAGGGCATGGATATAAAATGTTGCATTTCTCCTGAACTCATCGTGTCAGTAGGAACGTCCATGCCACGTTTTAGCTTTCCATGTCTCTCCGTTTTATTGAAGCAATGGGACATGGAAAGGAAGAGAAGAAAAAAAGGCATGGAGTGGTTTGGACTTGAAACCTGTCCTCTGGATTATTATTCCGCCGTGCTACCACTACACCACCCAAACGGTGAGATGCAATGGCTTCCTTCGATGACATCCTTATACATCACGATATATATTCAAAAAAAACTTCTCCCCCCAAAATGTGTACCCCCAGGTCATGTACCTCCAAAGTCGGAGTTTTTCTGAACTCTGCACCCCAAATGGTACATGTGTACCAAGTTTCAGATTTCTAACTTTTCTGGAACATGGTTAGAATTAGCGTCAGTCAGTCAGCGTCTATATATATCTTAGATGGTGCTTTCTATCAAAGGAGTCATCTCATCCTCAGTCACTAATGCAAACGAATCTTCTGCAATGTCTTCAAGATGAATCGGTTTTCACGGAAAACATGAGTCAAGGAAATTGCCATTTTGATTGTCACTACTCTGTCTTTGCTTCCATGGGTAAATGTAGCCTGTTTCTCCTAGAAGATTCCTCCCAGAACAATGCATGACATCTTTCTCTGATTCGAAAACATTATAAGCACTGTCTCTTACCTAAATTATTGGCTAATTATGTTCTCTATACAGGTACAAGAACCTCGATTTCACCACCACCCAGCCCCGTTAACAAAGTAAACATGACAGCAAATTAGCCACGGGTTGCCCATCTTGAAGAGCTTACGGACGGACCAAACTGGATCTTCATGTCAAAGTTGCATGGAATTGGGCACACAAAAGGATTTTCAAATTCTTCTCACCATTTTCCAGCACCTGCCTTGGCAGGAACAGACCAAGCTACATATGATACCCTGACTGGATCCATAGCATCATAATTTAGCTCCGGCAAAAGAAGTAAGGCACTTACAGCCAGGTTTTTTCTTTCAAATAATGCTCGTTCTGTTGACTTCTCACCCAATATCTGAATAATCCACGGAACGTGCAGAGAGCTCCGGTGAAAAGAAAATAAGTACAAATTCATAGACAGAAAGGCATTCAGTTTTTTTGCCCTCAATATCTTCGGATGAAAGAAGGCACATTTCAAGATATTTTGCATCACTGAGATATGAAAAAAGGACCTAATCGGGATTCGGAATTAGTTCCACACCTGGATAGATATCTTCAGAACAAGAATAATATATTTCGAATTTTCTTCTCAGATCCTCCGAGACGACTACGAAAAATGGCTCTGCCGGATCATGCGCGAATGTGTTGATTATCCTCAGACCAAGATCGATTTGACTGAGGGCATGTCGAAGAATCGTTCAGCGATCGGTCGCGTTTCTGCTGCATGCCACCTTTCTCCCCAACGACAAGGAACTGCTTTCCTCGGGGGACTATGTTGTTGTGGAATGACACACGATTCAGATTCAACCCAAGTTGCCTTTCTAGGTGAATCAGTTCCTAAATGGTGGAATTTTTCCCAATTGTGCCTGAAATTGCCCCCTTTTCTTTTCTGTCTATGATAGATCAGGGACGGATCCAAGGGGTGGGAAGACTGCCCCCCCTTGGCCATGTTATCATTCAATTTGTTTCCGATTGAAAAAAAGCTTCTACTTTAATATGTATTGAGGGAAGTGAGAAAGATATTCAAGGTTTTACCCCATTAGAGAAATGAAAAACTCCATAGAGCTGAGAGTGCTGGAAGGGTTGGATTGCAAGGAAGTAGGGAACCACCAACATAAGAAAAGTTTATGCGATACACTTCCCTTCCCGTGTATGTGAGACGTTAGACACCAGTTCATATCTGTCGCGCTATATTTCCTTTTAAAAGAAAAAAAATATTTCTCCTTCTCGCCGCCTTATTCCCAATCCAGGGAAGAAATCCCTTCCCAAGAAATACCTTCAAAATTTCAGCGCAGGGAGATAAAATTCGAGGCAACGTCCACGTTATTCATTCGTTTCTTCCTCGATAAATCATGAATGACAGATTTAGGGATGAGATTAGTCAAGTGCAACGAGACGAAAGTTACGCAAAATGCATTCCGCTGTACTAATTCGTCTGAGCAACGTCAATTATTTCCAGCAAAATTGAGAAAATCTGAGAAAGAAAATGAAACTAATATCTACATTCTTTAAAGTTTCATTTCAATATGAGTCTCTGGAGTGACCCACCCAAATACTGATAAGCGTTTAGAATTGTTAGTATTGTACTGACTGGAGAGAAGGTCCCCGAAGGGATCTTATCCAGGCATTTTATATTATCAAGGGAATCGACAACATAGAACGTGGTAAGTTTTTCCAATTTGATGTTAATGGCAGAACGGAAGGGAACAAATTAATGTTGTTAAAACCACAGGTGAGGCGAAGGTTGCGTCAGAACTTATTTACTTGTAGGGGTAGGGAACGCGTGGAATACGTTAAGTGAGGATGTGGCTACCCCTATCGTGATTGCCTTTAGGAATATCATAGCTGAAAGCGTTCAGGCAGTAGTAGTGCGATGCCAACAAATGCCATATTCGAGTGGGAATTGGCCTATCTTAAGAGTAGTTGAACGCTCGACCTTGACCAGGGTCACGATGGCCAGGTATGCCTTTTGACGGCCCTACCAAGTCTTGAAACAAGAATCAATGAAAACAGGACCCATACTTCCTTACTCATGCTGTCAGGGTTGGCTTTTGGTACTTCATCTAGAAAGTGATGCAGCAATATTCTAGCAGAATTGAAAGAATGTTCGCCGTCGGCCATAAGATTCCTAAAATCAGTCCGAACTAGTAGCGTATTAGTTCAAAGTTCTCTGTTACCTCAGTTAAGAACGGTTGAAAACTCATGGAAGTGACAGGAAAACTCCAGCAAATTAATAGCCACACGTTTTTGGTACAGGAGACAATGACAGTCACACAAACAATGAGGAGGCGCAGAAGATAAGGGCAGCAGATATTATCATCATCCACCCATTTGTGCAGTGATGCCAGAGTAGAGACATTTTTCAGAGCTGCGTTGCGACCACTGGGACTATTTGAAAATATGTTCCGCATAAAGGTGTGCCCCTATGGCATGTATCACCAAAGTAGAGTTTTTTATTTACTCAGTTATGCATCAGTTTCTTCTTTGCCAGCTTGAACCTTCTAGCGCCCTCTGTTTTGTTGGTTCAGAAATTCAAGAAAATACGCCCTTTGCAATATATGTGCCTTGAGGCGTTTTAATCGAAAAGTACTATTTTTCATTATTACCGAAATCCATCCTCAGTGAATTTCATGCCCAGAAAGCTTCAATATTATACGTTTGCCTCTTTTGCTGGTGAAAAAACATGCTTGGAAAAGCTGACGCACCCAAATTGCTATGCCTGGAGTGGATGAACCTTGTAACCTGAGTACCCCCTCAACTCAATATCACCGTGTCACTAATACGTGTGCCAAGTTTCACCTTTCCGTTTCCTTATTCCCACATTTTTCTTTAACTCCTTGTCTCACTAGTCACATATATGCAAAGTTTCAGCTTTCCATGTTCATCAGTTTTACTGATGGAAATATATTATTTGAAAACTTTTGAAAACCAGACTATTGTCTGGCGACAACACATGTGAAACGCACTTTCCAAATTTTGACACTTTTCCTAGCCGTCGCAAGTGGCGGTGAACAGTGGAATGGGTGGAATTGAGCTTCTGAGGAAGTTCTTCAAAAGTTACAGCAGGATCTTCATCAAGTGTAGTCACCAGCAGATCATCATCAAACTCAATAGGTCTGCCTGAACGTACTTCATCAGTTAAGCTGTAGTCACCAGACCTGAATTTCTGGAACCACCTTTGGCATTTCCTCGTATTCAGAGATTCCTCACCATAAAAATCTCAAATGTTTTTCGTGGCTGCAGCCGCGTTATTCCCTTTCATAAATTCATAAAGCATCATATGCCTAATGCGTTCTTCTGACTCCTGCATCTTGTCTTTAGTGTCGAAGAAAAACGGAGCTCTGTTGCCTCGTGAAAACCTGCATGTATATTGACGACTAACCCCTGCACAAGTTAGCATAGAAATATTCCATGGGATATTCGCAGATACATGCAAAAAGAAGACACAAGTAAGGCTATGCCAGAAAAACGATATTACTTATGGGATGACCTGATATATAGACGATCGTGACTGACTGACGCTAATTCTAACAATGTTCCAGAAAGGGTAGAAATCTGAAACCTGGCATATGTACCTTTGGCGATGAAGAGTTCAGAAAAAATCCGACTTTGGAGGTACAGTACATACCCTAGGGGTACACATTTTGGGGGGAAAAGTTAAAAAAATATATATATTGTGACGTATGAGGATGCGATTCAGAGGGCTATTTGGATGACCTGGGTTCGGTGGTGTAGTGGTAGCACATCTCTCCGGCAATAAGGTCAGGGTTCAATTTCCCGGCATTCCTTGGCTTTCTTTTGGTTTATTTTGCCTTCCATGTCCCGTTATTCATTCCCTCTCCATAACATTACTTTTTGCTTGATTAAAACGGAGAGACATGGAACGCTGAAAATGGATCAGGCCACATGTTTGCAAAATGCGTATTTTCCTCAATTTTCTGATCCAGCAAAACAAAGTGCGCAAGAAAGTTTAAACTTGGCAAAGAAGTACCTAGAGTATAGCTGAATGAAGAAAAAATTCTACTTTTATTATATTTAGAAGATCGTGAGTAGCTGACTGATATAAGTAGCTATTCGCATGCTGAGTTCAGGAACAATTTTACTTTGGTGGTACATGCTATATAGGCACAACTTTTCGGGGAATATATTTTCAAATAGTTCTCTGCTTCAATCAAACGGAGACACATGGAAAGCTGAAACTTGGCAAGAACGTGACTGTTGACGCACTGAGACCAGGAAAAATGTCAAATCTTCAAAATATTGGAATTTTTGAGGGGACATGTTTTGGGGACTTTACGTTTTCAAAGAGTTTTTCATGTCCTGGCAAATCGGGCACATATAGAAAAGTGGCAGCGGCGCACGCATAACGGAAGTGATGTTGAATTGAGGAAAAATTTCATTTATGTTATGGTTGTCTTCAGATGACAGCTTTTGGGTGGGTCGCTTTTCCAAATACATTGTTTTCCGCCAGCAAAAAGGGGAAATGCATGAGGCTGTAACTGGGTGACATGGAGTTCATTGATTCTACAGTTCAGAAGAAATACAATTTTCGTTTAAACCCATCGGGGCACTTTTATTCAGTCCCATTTTCCTGAATTTTTTTATCCTACGAAACAGAGACAGAAAACAAAAACTTCCCTCAGAAGTACCTTTTTGATTGCTGAGTACAGGAAAAATCCAACATCTAATATATATAGACGATCGTGACTGACTGACGCTGATTCTAACCATGTGCTACAGAAGTTAGAATTCTGAAACTTGGAACACATGTACCTATTGAGATGCGGAATTCATAAAAAAAAGTCCGACTTTGGAGGTACATGCTTTGGGGGTACACATTTTGGGGGAAGAAGTTTTTGAAGAAATAAAGGGTGTCCCAACAAGAGTGCAATATTTAATTTTGTAATAAAACGCATCATTTATTCAAAAAGCGTTGATATTTTTATTTCAGTATAAAGCACATCAATTGTGGAACACAATATCCGACAAATGTCCCCCACGACTCTGCTGGCACGCTCTTGCTCTTTTGACGAAATTCTCGATGACATTTCCGCATAATTGCGGCTCAATTTCGCCAATGACACGTCGAATCTCCGCCTTGAGCTCAATAATTGTTTGTGGTTTGTTGGCATAGACACGAGATTTCACAAACCCCCAAAGAAAGAAATCGCACGGTGTCAATACACACGACCCCGGTGACCAATTCTGGTCGCCATTGCGTAAGATGACACGGCCAGGACATTTTTCTCGCAACAACTCAGTTGTTTCGCGCGCAGTGTGTGTGTCGGATTTGGATTTAGGGCGCAGAGAATCCTCGAGTGATTCATGAGAAACCATTGCATCCACAACTGAGCAAACAACTGTGTTGTTGCGAGAAAATTTTTGAGTTGATAAGGGTAAAACAAACACTGAATGTTTTTACGATGGCACTCAGGCTTATGGCCTCCCTGTCCCTGTCCTTTCTCTCTTTCCAGAGGGGAAGGAGGATATCCATTCCGAACGATCTAGATAACTTACCTGACGCAGCACTCTGCCTGTCCTCTAATCCCCTCAGCCCCAATAGCTCCGTTGGGTCCTTAACGCATCGCTGTCCATGTCCAATGCATTTTCCATTGACAGAACCATTCATCAAGGGAAGCAAAGAAAGAGATTAAGTTACATTAATGTGCAATTATGGATTAGGAAATGTCAATACGCTTCAGCATTCTTAGGTCAGTTAAGGAAATGTTCCTTATGAAGTCCTGCAGACTTTCCCATTTCTACTTGACTTGAACGAATTCACTGAATTGGTAGTTTTCTATGTCGTTAATAAAGGCACCACCAAGAGACTGCATATAAATCAAGGAAGAGCTTAACACGTTCGTTCTAAGACAGGCCTCACTTGCTCGTTCATTCCACGCTTCCAAAGACTTCCTTTCACACATCCAGGAATCGGGTAGCCATCCAGGAGAGGCAGGCGAAAGGTAGCAGGAATAGACTGATCCGCAAGAGTAAGGTCAGGTTGCAGTAGTCGTCGTCGCAGATGCACTTCGTTAGTTCATTATTTGTTTCTCATTCATTGTTGTCGTCTTTGAAGTTCTCTTGGTACTATGCTGTCCTGTCACCCGATTTGTATGAAAACGGACTTATTTCCGCGTTCTTTCTCTCTTCCTTTCAGGATTACTTCTCTTAAGCATGTCAAGCACAGAAAGGAACGAGACTCGTCCAAGTGTCGTAGTCGTGTACGTGGGTAGAAATCGCGTACCAAAAACTAAGCATTTCCTTTGACTGTTAAATGTACGAAAGAACTGCAAATATCTCAGCATAGACTTCTCGTCCTTATCTCCACCGTTGTAGGCGAACCGGCTGGCAGAAAAACATTCCACTACGTCTAATGGAATTATGTTTGCCTGCATTCCGTGAAAACATCTCTTGAAGATAGCGAGGTCTATCTTTAAAAGGTTTCCATGATTCACCGATGCTGCAAGTTTCAAAGAAAGTACCGCATCTCACAGTCAACACAGCGATGGTTAAACAAATGAGTCAGGTGAAGATAAGTTCATGCGTTTTCAGGCACCTTTTTCATAAATTGTGCCTCAAT
Organism: Darwinula stevensoni; assembly: GCA_905338385.1. Classification (NCBI taxonomy): domain Eukaryota; kingdom Metazoa; phylum Arthropoda; class Ostracoda; order Podocopida; family Darwinulidae; genus Darwinula; species Darwinula stevensoni. The sequence goes on along the minus strand of CAJPEV010002119.1, from coordinate 26,438 downwards.
AGCCTCTAAAACTGCAAATATGTATGCGTCATACTTATGTACGGAGTGTCAGAGTCTACGTACTTTTTCCTCAGATCAATTTATAAGCATTACATTTGTCACGTGGTAGGCTTTTAGGCGCTGTTGAGAGGAAGGGTAACGTGGATTCTTCTGCCGATAATGTTAGCGGGCAGACGTTGAGTGTGTGAAGGTTTGCGTAGCTTCAGCGCCGAGCCCTACGTGAACAAGAGTTTTTATGGTAGGGAATGGAAAACCAAGGGTTACTATCTGTAGAAGGTTTAATCTCTTTATAACACATCATCCTCCGAGTGGAGGTCACCGGAATATGGAAAGAGTGTTTGGAGCACGGAGTTCTGAGGCGTCCGGGAATTGAAGGAGGCACCTGGGATGCACTGCCGTGAAGTGGAGAATATCCCCAATAATGAGCTGGAATCTCTCTGCAGGATACCCAAGAAATGCTCCTGGAGTACCCCAAGAATTTCCAGGTAATGCCAACGAATACCCACGAATGCCGACGAATATGGAGAAACCTTCGCTGTTTAATTGCAATGCTGGCCGGAGAAAGTACTCCTCTGGCCCAAGGTGAGGGGGCTGGGTACATGATCCATGGCGAGGACGGGAAAGGGGCGAAAAGAATGAAAGTGGTCACAAACAGGGAAAGAAAAACCCTTCGAGTACATGGCACATAGTGATCAAAATCAATAGGCTTTGGTAGCGCCTATTACCTTTCTTCAACCCCCTCCCGTAGCAAAATTCAACTTCATAGTATTCCTCTTTGAGAGGATCAACAGGAACGAAATTAAACATGTTTCTTCCTCTTTCAAAAGAACAGTTCCAGGAAATTTGAAACTCTATCTCCCCTGGGTTGTGAAGAAGAGTGAATCTCGCTTTTGAAAGAAGTGAATTTCACTTTTTTTTTGTTCTCCTCCTGGTTAACCGCTACTGGGGGGGGGGGGGGGGGTTTCGAGGAGAGAGACCAACTATGAAAAGAAAATGACTCGTAGATGGCGAATTTGTTGTTTGCGATACACCATTATGCCGTAAGAGATGTAATTAGCAGTCTTTCATTTATATCTAGAGTGCTGGCTCCGGTTCCATATCCAATGTTGTCGGTTATTGTGCTGTCATTATGTTACTACTTTTACCTTCGTATTGGAGTCTGGATCTTTTGTTCACAAAATCAGATCAGCACACAAGATCAGCACAAAATCACACAAGATCATCACAAGATCAGCACAAAAAATGTGTCATACGTTAAAAACGTATGACACACTTTTTGTGCTGATATCATGAGTTGAATTGAGTATGAAGCGGTGGTTAGCAGTTATTCATCCATTTGGAGATACCTCATCCGGACATACCTGTATCAACAGGATGGGACGCACCATGAATTTCATGCTTCCTGGAGGAATTCCCTCCTCAAACCTATACAATAGGTTTCCAGGATACTCCAGATAGGTCTAAAGTTCCACGGTTGCACTGAACAAAAAATGCGAAGCAGGCCTCAAATCGGTCTAACTTTACACGCACATAGAACCCATTGCTTCAACGCTCTTTCATGGTTGGCGAGAAAAAGAAGCGTTGAAGCAATGTTCTGAACGCTTCCGAAAGGGCCATTTCGTGCCAACATTCATTCTGTGTCACGGAATAACAGTCGAACTGAGAACCTCGCGAAAGACACATTTCCGACGTTGCACTAACACTGCCGTGTTAGCTGGGACAATGCACCATCTAATATATATAGACGATCGTGACTGACTGACGCTAATTCTAACTATGTTCTAGAGAAGTTAGAAATCTGAAACTTCGTACAGATGTACCTTCTGGGGTACAGAGTTCAGAAAAAATCCGACTTTGGAGGTGCATGCCCTGGGGGTACACATTTTGGGGGGAGAAATTTTCAAAGATATATATTGTGACGGATTAGGACTGCATCGAGAAGGGAAACTGGATAGCCCACATTCAGCTTTCCAGGTGCATCCCCTCCGGGCATAGCTTTTGGGTTGGTCGGCTATTCCAAATATGTTTTTTCGCCAGCGAAAAGGGCAAACGTATAATATTGAAACTTCATGGGCATGTAGTTCACTGAGGTATTAAAAAATGGTACTTTTCGGTTAAAACGGCTGAAGGCACATATTTAGCATAAATAGCATTTTCCAAAATGTTCTGATCCAGCAAAAGAAAGGTTTTTCCGTGATCTTATCTTCAAATGATGAATGATAACTGCTCTTATTCTCTCTCCTGCTCTGGCCATTGGATATCCAGTAATTAATCCAATTTGGCAATGCAATTTTTAACGTCAATATATTGCGTCATTCATAGATTTTCATGGCTTTCCTTGTCAAAATAAGCCCACAAATTCGAGATCTTCTAATTCGTGCAGGGGACGTTGACAGGAATTGATAATTGCGTTGCCTCCTGCCAATGCTGAGAAGCTAGATTTCTTAAGGGGGATACAAAACAAAATATCTAGAAGGAAACAAAGATTGTTTCCTTCTAGATATTTTTTTAAATGTTCCTGGCGACGTAATTCATACTGCGAGACTCCAAAAAATTTCATTCATAAATTTGCCATTGACAATTTCTTCTGAGAGCAAAGTAACTTCAAGTGATGCAGATCTTTCTCCCACGTCAATTCAAGACGCACCAATGATCTGGAAATAAAACAACGATCTCTTCATTTTCGGAATACAAAAAAATGATTTGGAGTTGGGTGGCGCCACTGTGCAAGATGGCTGCAGCTTTCTCAGTGCTCTGACTCAGTTTTTCTCTCTCTCTCTACTATTGCTCAATATACCTCGATATCTCCTGTGATTTTATTTCTGTGATCAACGGACATGACCCTAATCACGTACTCCAGAAGCAAACTGTTGGAACTGCTAGATGGAACGACAACACCCAAGTGCCAGCCCTGTGTCACCAGCAAAACGAAACACATTATTAAGGGACTGAGACTATGTCGAATTCGAGGCTGTAGGGCCGGAAAGCTCCATAAGACCGCCGGAAGGATGAGGAAAATGAGGAAGAAGGTCCCTCGACTGCTCATCACCAACGCTCGTTCCATTTTCAACAAATTAGACGATCTTGAGGCCTTAATACAGTCCGAGAAATATCCCGAGTGTGTGATCATCACAGAAACATGGCAGGACGGGTCCAGAGAACTTTCTGTGTCTGGATATACCACCCACG